>OZ038382.1:4049788-4214788 GCA_964036045.1 Eutreptiella sp. 'Long Island Sound 2002' | reverse complement strand
GCCATGTTCCTAACCCAAGCCCAAACCGTGTTCCACAACTTCATTAGCACCTGCCCAAACATTGTCAGCCTCGTTTCCCAGGTCACTTTGCACAGCGATACCGCCATCAAGAACAGCCATGAGTGCAAAGCAAAACACAAACCAATACCCACAAACCGCCATACCTTCAAGGCAATCCCATGACTCGGCGAGATGGTAGTTCTTTTCGTTGATCTCATTAAAACGTGACTTTTTAGCACTACCCCACCCCGACCACTTACAACACGTACGAACACCCCCCATGGCTCAGAGTTCATCGCGGATTGAATAGTGCCCCCTAGGGATTCAAGGTGGTGGTAGTGGCCCTTGCACTGGGCGTCCCAGAAAATGGCACATTGCTGTTGGCGAGGCGCACCAAGCAGCAGTGCAGCAACGCACATTAGCATGAGGCAGGCAGAAAGAAGAAGGAGGAAGAAATGATAGTCTGCGTAGTATTTCTTATGAACACCATAGTGTGTACAGGGGGGAGGGGGTGGGATTCGCAGTTGGGGCTGGTGAAATTTGAAATACCAAGCTTTGTTAAGAGTCCGGTCCGGAGAAGGGCTGAAAGTACCCTCAAAATTGTCAGCACTTACGTTCGTATCGCAATGAACGCTGTTGTGCACGGAGGGATATGGCCAAAGAGAATGGGATGAGGGCATCAGTGCACCCGCTCCCCGTTGCCAGATCCACAGCGTTCTGACAGACGAAGCCACTCCCTTTTCTGAAACAAGAAGGCACATCCGCCTGCAAACAATGCGCGAAACGCATTCACAGTACAAGAAGGCACGGAGCAGACGCGTTGGGCTCCAACAGCTCCCGTATTTCGGTCAGCTGCAAAAACCGGCCATTTCTGCGCACCAGCGCGTGCTCAGTGCGAATGTCCGGCTACATGAGAGAAAGGTGATTGGAGGGGAGGGCCGGCCATTCGAACCTAACGAGAGGCATGTGGTTCCAGACAAGTCTCTTGGACCACAAACACCCCTCGCCCTACATTTTACAATTCCCGTCGGTTTGCAGTCGCTTGACTCATTGTTGGTTTTCCTGCATCACCCACTTTAGCTTTCCGCTTACATGCACTGGTTTGAGTTGCCCCTTCTTTTCAGGGTCGGCCCACAAGGGACTGGAGCCTTGTCAGATGCAGTAACCCAGTTCCCCTCTTCCACACGGTGCCGAAACCTCCACCTGAGGTCATATCTGCACCGAGACCCCTACCACCAAAGCATGCCGCCTGTGTTGGCCCGCAGTCTCGGCTGTTGGGAGGCAGCCCCCCGGTGCTAGTTGAGCAGCGGCTGCCCATACACCCACACCAGCCCCTTCGAATCCCCTTGCTCGCCCTATGACCCTTCCAAAATATGTCTGCTCTGCAGGTAGAAGCGCGTGTGAACATGCAAAACACAGCGACTGGTGAGCAGACTATGGATCAATTGCGCTCAGAGAACGAGTACCTCAGAGCGCAGCTCGCCGCCGTGCTGGACACTGTCAGAAATACCCGGACACCGTCTTTGTCTCCCCAGGCCCGGTCGGATTATGAAGTTCTGCCACCGACTCCTTAATTGCTGATGTCTCCATCTGTGCAGGGTCGGTGGCGTCATTGGGCTCGCCATTCTTGGCTTGTTTATGTTCTGCTGCTTCCAGGCTCTTCGGCATGGGGTTGCAGGAGGAAGGGCTTGACTGAGATGTCGATCTGTCTGGGTATTCCACCCCATGTTTGCGTTTAAGTTGTGCGCGTGAATCTTCATGTATTCCAGACTGTCAATGTTTATGTCCTCCAGGGCGGTCCTTGAGAATGCACGCAGTTTTTGTTTCTTAAGGATTGCCCTGAGCACCGTCCATCCGTGTGGATGCCCTGGTGCCGCCAGCAAAGCCTTCCGCATGTACAATATCTGCCCTCACCCTGCCAGAGATGACCCATCACTTGCGCTGCCCCTGCCGCGTGTGCATCCTCCGAAATCCCCGCTGTTGCTATTACTGGCTTCTCTGCTGCATTCTGCTCTTGCCACTTCTCGCTCCCACGCCACCCGCATCTCTGCAACCACCAGCTGCAGTGGGCTCCCTGGACGTTTCCTCGCTGTTGGCACCTGCGGGGCCAGTGGAGGTATTGTTCTGGCCGTCAGGGGATGCGGTCATACTGATTAGCCAAAGCAGTTGGTTTTTAGGTTGTACAATTGTCGATAGTTCCTGGGTAGATAGCCAATTGCTTTTTTCGCGGTGCCGAAGGTCGCATAAAAGTCCATATTTCCCGTGGGGAGGGCAAAGCCCGCCCGTATTGGTAAAACAGGCAGGCTTAATCGACCGTATGCTTTGCTCCCGATAAAAAGTCACACCATTATGGGGAGCACGCAAGTTGGCCATAGGAATGGATTTTGTAGCATATTAGAGTTGCACAAGGATCTAAGCTATTCCCTTTGAGAAAGCTCCACGGAGCATGGCCGGAGGGCTCAGGGCCGGTGTTATGGCTTCGAACAGCAGCAGCGCAACAGCGCAGCGCAACAGCGCAACAGCGCGCAAATCGCAAGTCGCAGTCGCAATCGCGCTGACAGTCTGTGAATAATAAAGAAGCATCGAATGCCAACTGTGAATGAGCGCTGTAAGATACTTCGATCTTGAACAGGGTTTATGTCTTCGAGATTGTGTTATTATTGGTGCCCCGTCTAAAGATCCTGCGAGGTTTGTCGATTGGGATTTTGGATTTCGGATTTTGAGAAACAAAGAGGCACAGGAGTGCAGTCGAGTTCCCAAGAAACAAACCACAACAAGTGGTAGCCAGCTAGGTGGCGGGGAGGATCAATCTTCGAGATCAATCTTCGACGCCGCAACGCCGTCAACTTGATTTGGACTTCGATCTACAATGGAGCGGCCCTTCGACGACGCAGCTATGCTGCATTTCATCAGAGACAGTTTGTTTCGAAGTGATTCACCCTTGCATCACGAATTTTCAACCTCGTTAGAGAAGTTCATCGCAGAGCGCATCGCTAGTCGAGAAAGCGAGTGGTTTCCATCTCTCTCTCGTGATCTTCACAGCTGTTCGCAGAAGCTTGCGGATACTCAAGCCAAAGTTATCGAATTGGAACAACGCGTCGATGTGTTGCAGGCAACAGCAGCAAGTGCTACCGCAGCAACTGAACAACGCGTCGATGCATTGCAGGCGACAGCAGCAAGTGCTACAGCAGCAACTGGCCAGCGCATCGATACCTTGCAGTCCTCGACGGAAAATGCAACTCAAGCTGCTGCAAATGAGCTTCGACGCGTAGAGCTTGAATTGTCCCAATGTTACGCCCTTCTTAACGAATTTGTACGAACTTCGAGTCCACCACCTCCGAACAACATCCAGTTTCCGCAACCACAACAACAACAGTTTCCGCAACCACCGTCTTCTTCGAATTCGAACCAACCTCACCCTCCACAACAACCACTACCACAGCGGCCTACCTTCGAACCACTACCCCAGTTCGTAGTTCAACGTGCTCCTTCGCAGGAGATTTTGGGACGCCGCGTCGAGCGCCTGAACAAACTGGTCAAGAGGTTCACGGGTAAACCTGGATGCGGAGAATTTCGAACATGGAAAGAAGATCTATTACGAGCCTTCACTCTGTCGGACATCACCTCACCCGTCGATCAGGCAGCAACGATGTCATTCCTCCTCGATGGTGATGCCGCTGAGTACTATCATAGCCTGACGAAAGTTGTACAGGACGACTGGTTCGAGCTCATGCGTGTGTTAGGCCAGCGTTTCGACTGCATATCCCATGAGCCAGTGTATTTGTCGAGAATGTTGAGCTTGAAAGAGAGCGAGTTTCCCCGACATGCAGATTACGTTCGAGAATTTCGTACATGCGTTATCAAGTCGAAGGTCAACACGAATGAACTCCAGATGGGTTACCTCGTCAACTCTCGATTTGTTGAAGGGTTGTCGAATCACGCTGTGCGTCGGCAATACATCGTTGAGGTCCGTTCGAGATGGCGTTCTAATAATCCATTTGGATTCGATACCTTGGTAGAGACCATCGCGGAAGCCTACATTGCGGCTGGGTATCAACTGGAAGAAGTACAGAACGCATCGAGAACGACATCAGATCACACCCTGGGTCCTGCCGTGTCGAGACCCCTGCCTATGATGGTCCCACCTACTTCGACTTCCACGTTTCCATTGAACCCTATGCCAACGCCACACGTCACATCGATGCCGACCCCAGCTGCGGCGCCCACGGCTTCGGCCGTGGCAGAGCCGATGAATCTCGATGCAATTGCCAAACTTCGAGAAGAGTTACATGCCTACATTGGTGAACGGTTCGGACGTCAACATGGCGGACGCCAAGATGGTCGAGAAAGCAGACGTTGCTACAACTGTGGCGAACAAGGACACTTGGCACGCGACTGTCCAAAAGGTCGACCGCCATCCCGAGGACGAGAACGCCGGGAATCACGGTCGAACACGCCGAAACGAGACCAAAGTCGAGATAGCAAGGGACGGTTTCGATCCCGCTCCAAGAGCAGAGACAGGCCTACAACGGCCTAGAAAGCAATTTCGAAGACCTGGTGGCGGACGTCCTCGAGAAGAGCTGAACACCACCACCAGCACCAATAAACCCGAAAAGAATTCGACGCTTGGAAGTGTCACTGTCGAAGGAACGGAACCTGAGCATGCGTCTCTGTTCACGGTTCGAGGGCGCATTTGCGCATGTCGAGAAGACTCCTTCGACTCCAGCGTGGAACTGTTGGTCGTCTGTGGAGCGACTAGTGACTTTATGTCGATGCAAACGGCAAAGAGGGCGCGACTTCCCCTCTATAAACTGAGAAACCCGGGACATGTCTTGACAGCAGGAGGTGTCCAAGTCGAAGTACGGTACTACACGCGAGCTTACGTTCGAGTTGGAGAGCTTGTATTTCGTCACCACTTCAAGGTCTTGGAGATTTTGCCGGATGTAGTGCTTGGACTACCATGGCTTCGAAGCTACAATCCAACTGTTAACTGGAAGGAGCGATACGCCGACATCCAACATGGTTCGATTTCGTACCGGTTGTCTTTTGGCGAATCACGACATTCCACCCAGCTACAGTTTCAAGCAGCTTCAAAGCTGGACCTTCTTTCGATACTTTCATCCAGTTCCTCGAAAGCGAGTCCGGTTGGGAATCCTACCCCACATGCCAACGAACACCCTGACCTACACTCGTCGACACACGTTCAGCGCAGTACTGACACGTACGATGAGTCCGAAACGGAAGATGGTATCACCGATGAGGAGTGCAGCGATATGGAGATTGAGTACATTTCGTTGCCGAAACTCAAAAGAGAGATCCGTCGATCTGATCTCACGGGAGATCAAGTATTTCTGTGTTGCATGCCTCGACCAGCAGTGCCGGTCGATGAAATGTATAAGATGCAAGCCAGCGATGACAATGATGACGGGCTTGACCCTGTTCGACGCAAACTACCGAGTCGATTACACAAGTGGGCGGACCTCTACGACCGGGAGAAAGCGGAATATGGAGTCCTACCTCCGCATCGACCTGGAAGAGACCATCGAATACGCCTCGATTCGGAAGAAAATCCACGGTGGGTACACCCTTACAAAATGGATCCGGGCCAACTAGATGAACTTCGACGACAATTGGACAAGTTGCATCGATCTGGTCGCATCAGACCATCCTCGAGTCCATACGGAGCGGGTTGCCTACTGGTGAAGAAAGCGAATGGTAAATGGCGTATGTGCGTCGACTACCGAGCGTTGAATACACGAACTGTACGAGATCGATATCCTTTACCATCAATCCAATCCATCTTGAGTACATTGGGGGGTTCCACCGTATTCTCAAAGATTGACCTTGTTAGTGGGTTCCACCAGATCCTAATTCAAGACGAAGATATCGAGAAAACCGCCTTCAACACACAATTTGGCGCCTTCGAGTGGGTTGTTATGCCCTTTGGCCTCTGCAATGCACCATCGACGTTCCAACGCGTCGTGAATGATGTCCTGCGAGACCACTTGGGGATTTTTGTATGGGTGTACATTGACGACATCCTCGTCTTCTCGAAGGATGCGGACGAACACCAACGACACCTCGACCTGGTACATGACCTACTCCGTGAGCACCAGCTCTTCCCCTGCATCGATAAATCCACATTCCTTCAGAGTCGAGTGCCCTTCTGCGGATACATCATCGACCAAGATGGAGTACACATGGACCCCGAAAAGATCAAGGTCATTCGAGGTTCGCCTCCACCAACTACGGTTCATGAAGTTCGACAGTTCATTGGATTGTGTGGATTTTACCAGCAGTTTGTCGAAGGGTTCCAAGCTGTCGCAGCCCCTCTGACTGCAATGTTTAAGGCAGACTTCGAGTGGGAATGGACGGCCGTCCACCAAGCTTTCTTTCGACAAGCTGAAGCAGGCGATGATCAGCGCGACACATCTCAGTGCTATCGACCCCCGACAGCCGTATCACCTGTACACAGATGCTTCGAAAGACTGCGTGGGTGCTACGCTGGCGCAACGATGTGCGCATGGGAAGTACAAGGGACATCTTCGACCTATTGCCTTCATGTCGCGGAAAATGCAGCCTGCCGAAACTCGATACCCGATTCGAGAACAGGAGTTGTTGGCCATCGTATTAGCCTTGAAACAATGGTTTCACCTACTTCGAGGACCGCAGCAGGTGCACGTGCACACTGACCACGAAAGTCTTCGATATCTCAAGACCTGTCCTCGACCGCTGACACCTCGGCAAGCACGATGGTCCCAATTCCTCGAGGAATACAACCTGACGTTGTGGTACGTGCCGGGCCTCGAGAACCCTGCGGCAGATGCCTGCTCTCGTTTAACTTCGCGACAGTTGATGGAGATCGAAAATGCTACACGTACACGGGCTTTCGCAATTCCCCTGGTCGAAGACTGGGCTTCACCGGAAGGAGAACCTGTCGATGAGTTCCTACATGTACTTGAAGACACATACTCTCATGACGAGGTGTGGCCCCAGCCGTACGACCACCTGTACGTTTCACTACGAAGCGGACGCTCCGTGGGGAAGGAACTTGACGCAGATGAGCTAGCGGAACCAGCCCTCCAATTCGACACCGAACCCGCCGTCGAGCCGGAGGACCTGGAGCCGCGACCGTCGAGCGCGACAACTGCCGAGCCGGAGGACCTGGGACTGGATCCAGCACCATCGGACGAGATCATGGCTGAGAATTCACACCAACCAAACATGCATCTCGATGAGGCTGGCAATGAGCCAGACACGTCTATTGACACCGACGACCTCCCCGATGTAAGCATGGATCGCCCCCTTCGAGTCACCTTTGGCAATGAACTTCGATACGCACCGACCATGGCGGAACTGATTCGCTGTCGACGTCACCGTGACGGCACGTTGCAATCGGTTCCCTTGCCGAAAGTTGGGCCGAACACGCCGTACCCTTCGAGTCTTAAGGGTACACACCGCCGAGTACATCGACATTATCAGTGCAAAGACTTGACTCCGACAGCTGTGTGGGCGGCAGCCTATCGGGAGGACCCCCGGACGAAACACATCTACGAAGTCGCAATTCGAAGCCCTGCGGCACGACACCAGCTTCGAGATGCCAAGTTGTCGTTCGATGATGGGAACTTCTTCCATTTGTCGATGATGGGCAAACGTGTGCTTGTTCCCCGAACGCTGGTTACATCAATTGTGGCTATGTATCACGAGTCCGAGTTCTATGGCCACTCAGGAGTCCTTCGAACCATGGCTCTGATTAAGCGCGACTATGTGTGTTCACACCTACGACACTATGTCGAGCGATACATACTAAGTTGCGATGTCTGTCAAGCGGCGAAATCTAGACGAGTCGACACCGCCAGAGTCCCAAGACCCTTGCCGGTGCCCGACACCAAATGGCACAGCGTGTCCGTCGATTGGGTTTCGGGATTGCCGCCGACCACAAGGGGCCATGATGCCATCATGACTGTAGTCGACTGATTCTCCAAGCGTGGAATGTTCATCCCTTGTCGCAAGGATATGACAGCCGACGACCTCATCTATGTGTTCCTACGTTAGGTTATTCGATTGAAAGGATGCCCTCGACAAATTGTTTCTGACCGAGACAAGCTGTTCGAGTCTCAGGCGTGGAAGGAGTTGGCCAAGCGCTTCAAGATTGAGATGCATCAAACAGTGGCCAACCGCCCTCGAGGCAATGGCCTGGCGGAGCGCAGTAATCAGTCCATCCTCCAGCGCCTGCGTACACACGGCATCTTCGGCAACAACGAGTGGGATGTCGACCTCCTATTCGCCGAAATCCAGTTCAACAACCTGACATCCAATAGTCTTCGACTATCCCCGTTCGAGATAGATGAAGGACGAACACCCCTTTTTCCATTGGATTTTCCCCGAATGACTTCTCATGCACATGAACCATCGACCGTGAATGATTACATGCAACGAGCGGAACGTACCTTCGATTCTGTGCGTGCAATGCTTGCCGAGGAACGTCGACGCCAGATGAATGTGGTCCTGCAAATGGACCGACACGTTCGAGTGCCTGAAGTCGGTGAACGATGGTGGGTGTTGGTGCCTGAATATCGACATAAAGGGAAACTCGATGTTGTCTGGTGCGGCCCTTACAAAATACTCGAGGTACTGAACAAGGGCGAGAATGTCAAACTGGACATCCCTGCCCCCTTCGATGGGTTGCGAGTTTTCAATCGAGACAGCATAAAACCCTACGTCCATCGAGAGGGACAGCCGGTGTGGGAGTTTCCGATGCCCCCTGTCAAAACTGGAGAATCTCCTCGACTTGTCAAAATCGTGGCTAGACGTCGAGTGGGATCTAAAAAGCGCCGCACATTCCTGCACCGTTGTGAATGGGATGACGACACATGGTCTTGGGAGTCGAGCAAGGCTCTAGAAGAGGATCCTGTGTACCTTGAGTTCCTTCGACTCCACCCTGAGTAACTGAGTAACACCCTTACTCTTCTCTGCAGCGTGGTTTTTCGAAAAACTCATGCGAGGTTCCGGGTCGAACACCGGAGCCTCCGCCTATGGTACTACATCCCAGACGCCCCGAGCTTCCTCTCGACCTCCGCCTTCTCGAGCGACATCGTCGAACGTCATCGATGTTGACGCGATTGAACCCCCAGCGAGGACTACTTCAACTGGCCGCTGCTTGTCGGTAGCATCAGCGCCAACTCGTCCGAATCAACCTCTCGATCCATTCGAACCGCCGCACTACAGCCAGTCGGCATATGCTGGGAGCTCGAAAGGAAAAGGAGGCCCATCGAAAGGAGGCAAGGGAGGTGTGTTCCCTCGCGGGAAATTTGCGGGAATAGCGCCGAGTGGAAGAGCCATCATAACAGGAGGCGCCGAAGGCTTGGAATGGCTCGAGATAGCCCTGGCCAGCTTGCCTGTTCTGGAACCGACGAGGGGAGGGACTCCACCCGACATGCCGCCGGAACTCTGTAAGCTGTACGGGCCCCCTCCCCCGGTCGATGCAGAATACTTTCGAGAGCGGTGCTCAAGCCCTGACTGGTTCGATTCTGATGATGAAGATCTTGCTTGCTACACGGGGTACGACGACTGATCTTCCTTCTTCTGTTCAGCGCCCGGATGGGTCGACAGTTCTTGGACATCGAGGCCGAACAGCTGGACATCGAGGTCATCCAGAGAGGATCCAGGTACCGGAGAGCCGAAAGTCGAAGACGACTGGGTCGACCAATCCTGGCATTCGAATGCCCCGAAAACACAAGCTTCTACTCGAACGAACCAATCCGACTCCTACTACCACGACGCCGACTCCTATTACCACGATGATAACTACAACTACGACGCTGAATCCTGGCCACTCGAGTCCGACGACGAGGCAGAATATCCTTACGAACCCGCGCGGTCGACAGCACCACCCAGCTACGAGTCTGTGCCGGTGCCAGAGTCGAAATGGCAGCCCTACAACATGCCGCAGTACAATCATGAAATCGAGACCATCGACGAACTTCGACACTTGGGAACGTTCGGATTGAAGCCACCCTATCGATTTGGGACACATGAAGATGATCCGATGAAGACGGAGTACACTAAGCTCGAACCATCGGTGCTGACTATTGCGTCGAGTACCATGGCTGGTCTTCGAAAGCCGCACATGTTCCTGAGCGAGAAACACTATGAAGTCGTGTCGAACGCAAATGCCGCCATCGTCGAGTTGGGCAAGACCATCTGCATCGACAGTTGGGGTCGAACCGCACCATTCCCGTACGAAATGGCTCGAAGTGCCCCTGACACGTCTTTCGATGAACATGAAAACCTTGGTGGTAAGCCAGGATATCAATGGTACACGAAAATCGAAATGGCTTGTCAAAACTTTCGAGCGGCCCTCATGAAATGGCGACATTATGATGAAGAGCTCGATTATGGATTCCGACAAGACCTCACCGAACATACCCTGCCGAGTCAAATTGCTCGACTCAACCGCATGCATCGAGAGATCTCTGGTATCGACGACCTGATAAATGTTGCGGATGGGATCGACCTGATCTTCAAGTATCGACGCTTCTGGACCCACGAAAAGATGAGACGAGACGCTCCCGTTGCAGTTTCGATTATGGGAGTTATCCGTGATCTTCAAAAGGTTTGCCAATCGAACAACTGGCTCTTCGAAGATCGAGCCCCCTTCCTTGCGTACAAAGTCGATTTGCTCCTTCGCCGACACCAACTGCGTGGCCTTCGAGGCACCTCTCGACTCGGATATAAACGCTATGGATGTGCTCCTCATCGAACGCAGGACCTTGCGGTCCAGCTCCAAGAATACTTTCGAATAGGAGAACAGGTCGAACCTTACGCGTACAACGCAGTCGCACCAGGCGCCCCCATCGACCTTGTCCAGTTGGCGACGATCTACCAAACTGGACCCGGACGACTCGGGTACCACGACTTCGATAGGGCAATCCGACGAATTGCTGCCCTTCACTCATCGAATAAAGAGTATGTCGATCTTTTCCCTTTCGTGGATGCTCCCGATTTGGTTCGACGCCTGGGTACCTCGACATACCTCATGTCCCCCTACGAGGCCGGATACCAAGATGGACAACGTTGGCGTCTGACGGTCAGGTTTCGAAGGGACGTCTATGCTGACAAACGGGAGGAGATCGAGAAGACCGACTCGCCTGCGAGCGACCCGTTCCACCCGGACCCCCTCGATCACCGGTTCTTGTCGATGGAGTCGAATGCCTATCAGCACCACTTCGACATTCCGTTCTTCAAGTACCTCACGCCGATCCACGAAGACTTTAAGGCCGCACATCGACGCAAGGTCAGCTGCCGAGACCAAGTCCTCGAAGCGGTCATTGTCGACACGGCTTCGAGCCTTGTGACTGCAGAAGCGGTTCGATTCGCTCTGCAGAGCTCCCTCGCTGACGGCCACTATGTCCATCAACACCTCGGTCGACTCCAAGAAGAAGGTTCTCGAACCAACACGCTTGAGATCGTCGACCGATATGCCCTCGGCCCTGAGAAGGACGACATCAGCGCCGTCATTGTCGTACGACGACTTTCGATTGCCGACACGCCGTGGTGGCGGGTCGATACGCGAACTGGTCAGTTCTACCACAGCATGGCCGCTGGTACTGGTTCGAAGGAAACCTATCGGTGGTCTACTGGTCGACATGACGGATACTCCTTCGAGGTCACCAATCGGGCCGATCTGTGGAGTGAGGACGCTTGGAAACCGTCGAGCCTCTGGGATTTCTATTCGACCAGGGCACAGACACTGGGACCTGGAGAATTTCCAGCGCTTGCCCGTGAACATGTCTTCGTATTCCAGTACAAGTGTCCCGTCGATGACCGACCTGGTGATCCCAACCTTCGATTGCTGAACCATCGATCTGGTATCCTGATTCAGAAGCGTGCTCTCGACAGCGATATCCGTCGACACTATACGGGTCATGACACCTTCAAGTTCATGGCTGGCGTCGAGACATTGAAGGAGGTACATGAACTATGTCGACTTCCCGTGGATCCTTCGTATACGTACACGTGGGGCAGGGACTGCTGATTCGACATGTCTGGATGCCAAGTAATGGCTTATTCGACAGTCTGGATGCCAAGTAATGGCTTTTTCGACAGTCTGGATGCCATTAATGGTATCGAATGCTCCATATGCCTGTCGAGCTGACGGATGTACAGGCCTGTTGGTCTGCTGAGCATCCAGCTTCGATGCTATGGTATGTTATGGTTCGACGTGCCCACAGCCTTGCTGCGGGTACAGCACCCGTGCAGTGTGCCTGGCGAGGTTGTCTTCTCCAGCCTCCGCCGAGAGCCGCAGCCGTGGCAAAGTCGAACACGGCGTGTGAATGAGGCGCTGACGACGGGTGTCCCATGACTGCACCTCGGTGTGTGATCTCGACCAGAATTGGTCCACTGTTTCGACCAGAATTGGTCCACTGTTTCGACCAGAATTGGTCCACTGTTTCGACCAGGACTGGTCCACTGTTATGCTTCTGTAGCCAGCACATGTCGAGGCCCAAAAAATTTTTTTTCTGTCTGGGCCTGCTCTCATTCGACGTTGTGACGCCCGCCCAGGTGAGTGAGACCTCTTCGAGGTCTCAACGGGGGGGTAGTGTTATGGCTTCGAACAGCAGCAGCGCAACAGCGCAGCGCAACAGCGCAACAGCGCGCAAATCGCAAGTCGCAGTCGCAATCGCGCTGACAGTCTGTGAATAATAAAGAAGCATCGAATGCCAACTGTGAATGAGCGCTGTAAGATACTTCGATCTTGAACAGGGTTTATGTCTTCGAGATTGTGTTATTATTGGTGCCCCGTCTAAAGATCCTGCGAGGTTTGTCGATTGGGATTTTGGATTTCGGATTTTGAGAAACAAAGAGGCACAGGAGTGCAGTCGAGTTCCCAAGAAACAAACCACAACACCGGCATGGGGAAAGGGAACAGAGGGCAGGTATCCCTTCTGTGCGTCCTGGCGGTATGGAGGGGTCGGTGCTGGGGCCTTGCCCTTGGGGTCCATGAGATACAAGCACGACGTTGAAGACAATGAAGATGAAGATACAAACTTGCAAAAAATCCCAGTCTACAAGAAAATGTAGGCGGATAATCTGATACATATGATTCCGGAATATTCTTCCTGTATAATTTATAAAAAATCCGATTGTGAAAAAATATTTGGCTGATTTGATTTGCGCACGCGCGCCGGCGATCCCACTAAATCATCGGAACGGGACCATCTCAGCCGCAACGGACACCAGAATTGAATCCGGCGTGTCCATGATATACAGGAACTGTTCGGGTAAGAATTTGGGTAGCCTTCCCATATGTAAATGTCCGGAAATGAGCTGAATCTGACTGAATAGGGGTGCATTGACCTGAATTGACCTCAGATCTGCGCGGATGGAGGGTAGCCGCACTTACAGTCCCCCTCCACGAACACACTGGGGTGTGTTACCGGGTCAACGAAGGCGTGAGTGTGGCGAAAAGCCGAAAAACGCGCCTCTTAGCAGCAAAATCTGTCTAGATCTGCTCACAATCCAATGGATTGAGACTGAATCAGGGTAAATGACACCAGAATGTACAAGAATGAGACATGGAAAACAACCAAAGGAAACAAAATTAGGTCAAAAGACACGTAAACGTACCTCGAAAGGATACTGAAGCGGTACCCAGAACCCCATGGCCCGGTTACGGCATACAACCGGTCTCCGGTCCACTAACCCCATGAACGGAAGGGAAGACCGGTCTCCGATCCACTAACCCCATGTACGGAAGGTGCCCATTGACGCCCGGTGCGAGCCCGGCGGGAGCGTGTTCCGTGCCGTAAAGCCCCGCATCGGCAACCGATGCACCGCCAGCGGAGATTTGTGTATCAGAATATCAGGAATCAACAGGGTTTTATTTTCATATTGTTTCCGTCCATTTTTACGCTTCCGTTCTGATACTCACTGTTTTGACTGCTGGCGGTTGGATCGCGACTTTACCGTAACCGCCAGTTTAACTGTTTATAATGGAAATTTTAACGCAATCCGTCACGAAGGCTCCAAAGCCTTCAGGAACTGCTTGGATGCTTCCGCAATTTTCTCATCTTACACTCGCAACCTTAATCCGAATTTTTCAGGATGTCGAAATCGGATTTTCGACTTCGACATCCCCGCACTTGATTTGACCTCTTTCGAGTGGACCTACGTGCTTCCCTATGCACGAATCAACTTCCCTTTTATCCTGCCCTCCATTTGTCTTAAAGATATGGGCAAAACAAAGTTGATTCGTGAGGCCACTTGTGAAGGTCATATCTCGTGTTGCTTGCGAGGAATTACGATAAGGAAACGTGGGATGTATTCACAATACTCCCGACGTAATTTAGGAAGCATTATATGCCTTGCGTCTCCACACGTGCGCGCTAGTGTAATGGATCATGGTCAAGAGGGTAGAGTTTGCGTCGTAACTCTATGGCCATGATATTGCGTGCGTTAAGATAACTTTCGAGTGTAGCGCGCAAGTGTTGGTGTTGCATAGGAACTCTCTGAGTTCCTATGAGCGATTGACACAAAGTTATGCCCTTGGAGGGGCATGACATATCGTGGTGGAAGCTACCTTTTTGGGCAATATGTGGTATGTGCCATGTGTTGTGTTGCGTGCCCATTTGGCGGGTCCATCGCTCCAAGCCAAGCCCGCCAATGGACCTCATATTGTGCAAGCCCCTTCTCCATACTCCCTACAATCAATTGCAAGCCTAACCTTCGTGAAGGGAAGCTTGTGTGGCGATCCCGAAGCGATGCGTTGGGAGCAAGGTGTGTGTTTTGCAATTTTCCATATTTTCATGTGCCCACTTGGGAAGCGGCGCTCGTAACCTTTCAAAGCGCCCCAAGTGGAGCACATATGTGGAATCGAAGGTCATTAGTGTCAAGTCATTGTGTTTAGAAGGATTAGTTGATTGCACGATCCAAGCCGAAGATATTATAATATAATTGTGCACCTTTCAATGCACTTTTGTGTGTCTTTGTGCCAATTTTGCCATTTTTGGCCCGTCATGATGTCAAGTGGCGACCGTGTATCTCAACGTTGCGTTCAATTGACATCATGACCCAAGTATGTTATGAGGGTACATACTTCGGTGCCCAACATATCTTGGACCCGGCGAATAACTCCTCTTAGGCTTGGCATACCGAGGCCGCCATGTTGGCGATTTGGGACTATCCCAAATCATGGGCTCACTTGGCGACCCTGCCATTCCCAATACCGGAGGAGTTGGGCGACGCCCAAAAGATATGTTGGACACATATGACTTGATACCAATCCTATGGCACACTCCGGTCCGAGTCGGGCATGTGCCTCATTTGCCCCAACCATGAGTGTGCGCATTTTTGGCCATTTTGAGCAATTTTCCACTTTTGCTGCCCGCCGTGCACCATGTTCTAACCTTCGTGCACGCCGGACGCTTGGACCAATGGACCATATATGACATGGGTGATATGGACATTGGTCCCCATGGTTCACACACCACGTGGGCGAAGCGGAGCAACCTTCGTTAAGGCGCTAGCCCAAAGTGAGTGTGGGCAATTTTGCCATTTTGGCATTTGTGGACCCAATTGGGATCGTCACCACGCCAAGTGGCATGGAGATCTTTGAGAGCCAAGTGCATGGGAGTCTCCGTTGGACTCCCGGTGGATCGCGTATGGAATGGCGGATCCGATCTCCAAGCCGGCGTGGAGATATACTATTGGAAGCACACCGAATTTTGGCTCATTTCAAGCAGCCAAAATGACCCAATTTTGGGACCCCAATTTCCCCCTTCCGTGTGGTCAATTGGCGGCCCCATTTCTCTAAGCCCATAGGGAGCCCGGACCTAAACCCAAGTTGTACACTCAGATAAAAGTCCTAGGTCCTGCCTCCTACCCTGTGAGCCATTGGCCTTACCTTGGCCGGGCGAGCCACGCGTGGGAATGACGCCAATTTTGGTGATTTTGGCATCATGACCCCACTTGACTCATCCGTGTTGCCCTGATGCCGGGACCTCAGAGGGAACCAGGTTGGGTGAGGGCTCCAAGGAGTTCGTACTCGAAGGGCATAGGGTCAGTTGCCTCGTCCCTACCTCTGGCGGGTCCGGACGAGGGGTCGATTTCGGAGATTTTGAAGCTAATATCAGTTTGGGCTGAAACAGCCCATTTTCAGCTACCAACTCCTGAGGGATAATGGCGGGGCCATATCTCTGGCTCAGAGTGGAGTTGGGACCTGCCGTTGAGGGAGCATAGGGAGCCACCGTCGGTTGGCCTTGGAGCCGCTTGGTTCCCAGGAACTCGCCTGTGGCTAGACGGGACACCTCCCCCATTGGGAGGGTTTCAGGGTCCGGACTGAGCAGGGCATGGGTTGTGTTTGAGCCCCCGCCCCCACCAGCCACTGAGAGGGTCGGACCTGGGATTGGGATACAAGTTAGGATAGAGTGTCTATTGTCCTGTGATGCCCTTACCCCAGTCCAGTCTTAACCCCATGTGTACATATCCTGATGTGTTGCTGTACATACTCTCGTTCCCTTGTTGCAGAGTGGCAAGGATCCTGAAACGCTTTGTCACATGACATGAGCGCATTGATGCCCTTGTGAGCGTAGTGCTTTGCCTGCCTGCTCACTTGCGCGTGTCCCGCAGCGTCCCGTGGCCGGCCCCCCACGGGAACGCGTCAATACCAAACCGTGTCCTGGTCGAGAATGAGGAGCAATTCAGCAAAATCAGGCAAAATTACACATGAAATGCAGGGGGATTCAAGACAAATGACCTGTTCTGAGCGTTTGTTGCTCTCGCGGGCACGCTACGGTGCCCTCCACGTACTCTACATCGTGTTATTCCCGCTTTTCTCTTGTCGAACCGACAGCATGTGCTCCAGATGGCCAAAATGCATACGGAATTGGCAGGGATTAAGACAATTGACACTGAATTGGGCTTAAGGAGTCAAAATACACACAGAGAGCAATCGTTAACAGAGATAGTATATATTCACTACAAAGTGTTCTGCCTAGGTCCGCGGCAGGGCAATTGGAGGAAGCCGTCACTAGATCCTACAGAAATCCAACAAACTGACACCACAATGTCAGCACAATGTCTGCACTCCAGGACTGTACAAGATTAAGGCTGGAATCAACTGAAATCAGCAATAATGAGTAAACGGAGAGTGGGCAAACGAGCACCACAGCAGTAAACAAAAGTCAGTTCACCTTGGGTAGGCCAGTTTTTATCTCACAAAGCGAGCATCTAACAGATTCTAAGAAAATGTTGGCATGATGAATCATTCATGATGATGGACATGCTGACCTTGAATCCTGCAGCTAAATCATGACAGACTCCGCCGGAGGTTCACGGAAGGCGATAGCGTGTGGGCCATAAGCTGCAACACACCGTATATAACCGTATTTACAGTGGCGGTGGTGTTTTCGAAGGATAAGTAGGTCGATCTCTTGCTTTCAGACCACAACCTGAACAATTCTGCTGATCTAGAACCTGAATTCGCAAATGAGGCGCACTTTTCCGACGAAACAATTTTCGCCTGTGCCACCAGACTCCAAAAGTGTCTGCTTGAAGTCCGTAGAAGCCATATATAAAGTTCCTTGAGAGAACTGACGTCGCGGTTTAGCGAAATGGTAGAAACAAGTCAGTAGGATGCTCTCAAATCAAGACAAAATTTGGAGGAATCTCCACATCTCCAGTCTTAACCCCATGTGTACATATCCTGATGTGTTGCTGTACATACTTTCGTTCCCTTGTTGCAGAGTGGCAAGGATCCTGAAACGCTTTGTCACATGACATGAGCGCATTGATGCCCTTGTGAGCGTAGTGCTTTGCCTGCCTGCTCACTTGTGCGTGTCCCGCAGCGTCCCGTGGCCGGCCCCCCACGGGAACGCGTCAAAAGCGTTTCACCGCCGCGGGGTTACCCAGCCCTCGCGTGCCACTCGGGGCCACCAACCCCGAGCAGCGCGGCGCAGCTCCCAGCTCGCAGCGCAGCGCAGCGTCTCGCAGCGCAGCGCAGCGGCTCGCAGCGCCACTCAGCGACAGCGCCGAGTTCGTCACGGAGCCCGCAGCGCCGTCCAGAGCATCGCCCTGACCGCGCAGCAACCGTGAAAGAGGTGCACAGACCAGGACTCCTGCATCAGCCCCATCCGCCGACCCGGAGTCCCATCGGCCGACCTGCAAGGCCGCGTCAACCACCTCCACAACCACCGGCTGACCAGCACCAGCCGCACTTCCAATCCAGTGCTGCAGCACCCGCCTCAACAACCACAACCAGTTCGTTGAGTTGAACGAGTGCACATCAAGGACCTCAAGACCAACTACGCCCCCGCTGCCATGGTGAATTGGCAAGAAGCGGGCAGGACGTGGCCGCGGCCCCACCCCCATGCAGCGCAACTACTGCGTGGGTTGGTATGGGACCAGCACTACCGCCACAGCCACCCCCAGTGCGAAGGCGGCATGCCCCGGAGCTTCGAGCTCCGCACGGACATCGCCCCCGACCGCCTGCAGGCCGTGGAGGACTGGCTGCGGGCGGAAGGGTTCGCCTACCGCCACCAGCAGAGGCGCTGGAGGACGTGGACCCGGCCGGACAGGCCTGGCGAAGGCCTGCGCCCCGACGGGATTGAGGAGGACGAGGAGCCCAACGTGTACCCGTCGGGCGCCTCGATCAACGTCTCCATATGGGACGTGATCGAGAAGAACTTCCCGGAACCGGGGAGCGAGCGCAGGCTGCAGGGCAGCAGCAGCGCGTCTCCGGCGAAGGAGAAGTGGTCCGCCGGGGACAAGAAGCGGGACCGGAAGTGGCCGGAGTACCAGGAGTCCCTGGCCGCCGAAGCCGCCCAAGGCGCCAAGGGCGGAACCCCAGCCCCCAGTCCCCAACGGGCCAATGGTGGTCATCACCCCGGCTCCACCACCCTTGGCGACTACATCAAAGTCGCCAGGCAGACCAAGGCCAAGCCCCGTCCGCTGCTCCTGAAGCCCCAGCAGGTCTCAGCAGGCCCCAGCAGCGACGTGGAGTCGGCCCACCGCGGGAGGATGCCGGCCGACCAGGCCAGCTCCAGCAGCAGCGTCGCTCCCGACAGGGACGTGGCGCGCGCCTGTGAGCGCGCCTGTGGGGTGCCCTGCAACCTTCGGGTTGCCCGGCAACGGGCCAGGCAGCACAGCGCTGCCGTGGAGGGCGCCGTCGGCATCGCCCAGGAGGAGGCTGCGGAGTGGGCGCATGGCATGGCCATCCACGCCTGGACCGTGGCGGCCATTGCGGCCGGACTCACGGCCGTAGCCGCCCATGGGGCAGCGACTGCCCAGGTCAACGGTGAGTTGGCGGCAGCCGATGAGGAAGCCCGCCTGACGCAGGAGGCCATTGCCTGCAGGGAGGCCGAGGTGAGGGCGCTGGAAGAGGCGCTTGCCCAAGAGAGGGCAAAGAAGGAGGCGGAGGAAAGGGCCCACGCCGAAGCGACGGCCAAGGCCCAGGCGGACGCCGCCAAGAAGGAAGCCATCGAGGCCGCGCGACGGAAGGTCGCTGAGGAGAAGGCCAAGACAGAGGCGGAGCTGGCGGCGTTGGAAGCGCAGAAGGCGCGGCTGCAGGAGGCCCGGGAAGCCGAGGCGGCTCGTGCTCGGGAAGAAGCCGAAGTGCGGGCTGCCGCAGCCACCGCCGCCGCAATGGAGGAGGCAGAGGCCAAACTCCGCCGCGAGACTCCCCCGGGAGGATCACGAGTGGAGACCCTTCGAAAACTTTTCGAAGGGGACGCCTCCTCCAGGATGACGCTGGACGAGGCCGACACGGGCAGCAGTGGGAGCAGTGGCCCCACCGCCCGTCGACGGAGGAAGGGCAAGGGGAAGACCCCCGAGAGGCCGCGGAGGCCAGCGGGTGGACACCCCCACGACAGTGACCCCTTCTTCACCGCCAGTGACGGGGATGAACGAGGCCGCCGACATCGCCAAGTGGTGGCTTGGACGGGCGGAGGAGGCGGAGACGTCCCCATGGAACCGGAAGGTGAGGATGAGGATCTCCCTCCTCCCTACCGGAGCTCGGAGCCTTCCGAGACCGAGACGCCCAGGTGGGGCGACATGGACGAGGATGACGACATGGACTTCGGCATCACGAGGAAGCGCCCATCCTCGGACCCACCGAGGCGACCCGGCGGAGACCCACCGGGACCCCCTGGCGGAGGACCATCAGGACCCCCTGGAGGACGCCCACCAAGTGGACCCCCTGGAGGCGGACCACCGGGCGGGGGAGGACCCCCTGGACCGGGCGGACCCGGCGGAGGCCCTCCTGGAGGACCCCCTGGGGACCCCGACGACCCACCAGGGAACGGCGACCCGGATACCACCTGGCGGTGGATTGTCTACCTCCGCAGGAGAGTCCAGTTGCTCGAGCTGGAGGTAGACACGGGCAAGGGCGAGATGGCTCGCATCTCCAGGGTCGCCGCGCGCGCGCAGAAGGAGCTGGACATCGCCAGGGCCGAGACCAAGTCGCTGACCAACGTCGTCAGCGGCCTGCAGCAGAGGCTGGACGCGCAGGAAGCCCGTGGGAGCGTCGGCAGCGACCACCCACCCCTGTAGTCTGGCTCGTCGGACGACGGCTGGGGACCCGGACCAGGTCCAGGCAGACCCCACGCCCCCGGCGGAGCCCCCAGGAGTCGCCCCAGTGCCAGTGCCCCCTCTCTCACCGCCCCCTCTCACCACAGCGCGGGCTGCCGCAACGAGCGCGTGCCGCCCGGCAGTGGCAGTGAGGATTGGCGTGATGAGTGGCTCAGCGCGGAGTACCGCAACCGCCGTGCTCCACCGCGGACACCGGTACGCCCCCGGCGCCCCGCACCAGCCCCGGAGCCAATCCCAATGGCTGGTGGACGTTATGGTGGACTCAGGGATGAGGTCCCCAGAGGAGACGTGGAGTGGGATGTCGGTGAAGGTGAGGACCTGGATCTGGACCTGGAGAAGTTCGACATCAGCCCGCCGCGTGGTGTACGACGGGAGGCCGCTGAACTCAGCCGCCGGCGCCGTGATGAGGATGCGTACATGGAAAGAGTACGGCGTGAACATTTTGGTTCAGCGTACGTGGAGGAACCACGGCGTAGCCACAGGGGTTCCATGGAGGAGATGGACGTGGCGGCCGTGGGAGTCCGTGGGCGAGGCCGATGGGAACCTCGGTCGACCTCGCGGCCGGCATTCATGGTCTCTAAGGCCGCGGATGCCGCCGTGTGGGAAGACTTGAAGGACATCAAGCCCCCCATGTACGATGGCAACCCCCTCAACCTCGACCGCTTCTTGGAGAAGCTGGACGATTGGGGGCTGAACGTCACTGAAGACCTGCCTCCCGCGGATGCGGAGAGATATGTCTTCAAACGGTTCAGGTACCGCCTGCCGGAAGTGCTCGGAGAGCTATACTTCGTGGCGACCAAGGAGGGGAGAATCAAGACCCTCAAGGAAGCCAAGAAGTGGCTCAACGAGCAGGAGCGGGTGGACGCTCCGCAGGTGGCTGCCAAGCGCTGGAAGTCCATCAAGCTTGAGCATGATGGACGGGAGATCCGCCTACGAGATTGGCGAGACTTCCGAGGGAAATACACCCTCTTCCGCCGCAACGTGGAGGATTGGAACGAGGGTGACGAGCAGGCTCGCCTGCTCTCCATGCTGCCGGAAGCATGGATCAAGAGGGTCACCAAGGAGGAATCCAAGAGGGCTAAGTCCAACCACACGGTCAAGATGATGCTCCCCAAGGAGTATCATACGAACGTGGTGGCTTGGGCGAAGAAGAACATGGCCCGGGATGTCAAACGGCACTCCCTGCGGAACGCTCTTCTCATCACCGTCTCGGGCGATCGCGAGAAGACCGCGATGTGGCGCCTTGACGATTGTGAGTTGAGCGGCCAGACTTTCCGTCTGCAGCCCATCCCGGCGCGGATGAGCTGCGACGAGATCCTGGAGTGGGTTGGCGAGGAAGTACTCAAGGAGTACCGAAACCTCCACCACACCCGCGGGTTGAGGCCCGGCGACCGCGACGTCAACTACGTTGGCGAGGGACCTGGCGGGGAAGATGCCATGGACCCAGCGGGAGCCGACGGCGATGAGACTCTCGTCGACGATGACGACGACGATGAGCCCGCCGAAGTGGCCGTTTGTGCCTTCGTGGCCAGGAACCTGAGCGCGGGGAGCAAACCGGGAAACTGGAAGCCCCTGCAGCAGGGTTGGAGGAAGCAGGAGAAGAGGGACCCTCGCCGCATTGGCGACCCTCCGCTGTCCTTTGGGGAGTTCATACGAGCTCACCCTCAGGGCTGTTTCGTGTGTTATGGGAGGAAGCGAGGCTTCAACCATGACCACCGAACATGCCCCGTCCACAAGGCCGACACGGAGGCTTACAAGAAGGCGCACGGGTCGAAGAAGCGTGCGCCCGCGGGTATCCGGGAAGCCAAAATGGAGGTCGACAAGGACGAGCTGGCCAAGCTGATGTCGTCGGTGGGGACCGAGTTGGCCAAGGAGATCCAGGAGATCAAGCGGAACTGGGTCCCCAGGTCGGACAACAAGAACAAGGAGAACAACCAGAACAACCAGAACAAGGACAAGGACAAGAAGCCTACTCGTAGTGAGAGGAGGAAGAAGGGCGTCAACGATGTTGAGGCCGAGGAGAACACCCCCTCTTCCACAACCGACGCCCCCTAGCGGAGCCCCTGCAGCCAAGGGCCCCAGCTAGGGCGGTCGCAGGATGGTGACGTGGGAAGCGCCGAACCATCCCAGTCGGGAGTCGATAAGCAAAAGGGGACTGCCGCGGGCGGAAGGCCCGGTCCGGCGCCCAGTCGCGGAGGCGGGGTGAGGGCAAGTGAAGGCACGAACCCTTGCATCCGTCCGTCCTCGGCGACCAAGAATGTGTTTGATGTACTACAGGATCTATCCGAGAGTATCGGAGGATCACCCGGACCGCAGCTGGATGCTGCAGATGGGCAGCCTGAGCCCATTGTCCACGACCTGCACCAGTCGCTTGTTGAGCTTCTGGAACGGCCGGAGATCCTGAGTTTGCACGCCGTGCGCCGTGTCGGTCGCGAGCGGCAGTTGCATCTTAAGGTCCGTGCCTTATGCGGGGAAGTGGAAAAGGTTTTCAACGTGTTGGTCGACACGGGAGCTCAAGTCAGCTTGGTCAAGGCTGGCCTACTTCCACCAGAGTGTCTGACCGACAGTCGGAAACCTGTCAGGCTGAAGGTGGCGAACGGCCAGTACATGGTGGGAGGCACGAAGGAAGCGGCCATTGGGCTGCAGTTCGTGAACCACCGTGAGCTGAGCCGCCCAGACCTCGGCAAGGAAATCCTCCTGCACGGTCGCTTCTACGAGGCCGAGATGGACTGGGACATGATCGTCGGGTACGACTTCATGATGGAGACGGACTGCGGCGTTCTCCCGGCCCAGGCCTCCATGACCCTGTACCAGGACGACCAACTCTCGTGGCTTTCGTCACCTGAGCACCATGTGGAATGCCAATGGATCCACCCCGAACGCAATCAGCTCGAAGTGGCCGCGCTGGACACTGAGCCAACTGGTCCTGCAAACCAGGAGTACGGCGTAAGGCCGGAAGTGGCGAGCCGAGTTGTCGCGGACTTGGGAGCTTCGGATCTGGCCCTGGATGCGTTCTCTTCAGGAACCTCCGCCCATCTTCGGGTGTGTGAGAAGTACTGGAGCGCACAGGACTCCGCGTGGAAGAAGCACTGGGGTCCGCATCAGGGATTGATGTGGATCCATTGCCCCCGTTGGGACACTCCAAGAGCGATAGCGAAGATTCGCAAGGACCGCGCCAAGGCAGTGCTGGTTGTTCCTATGGGATGCACCGAGGAGGAAAGTACCCGACATTGGGTAGCCTCATTGACCAACATGACCTTAAACAAGGTCGTCCTACCGGCTGGAGAGAGTGTCTATCAGGACGCTAAGGGACAGCCCATGCCACCCCAGAGATGGCCAACGGAATTCCACTATGTGGATGGGGGCCTTGATCAGGCCGACACCACGGACTTCGTGTGTGTCAACCGCATCATAGCAGAGACATGGCGGCAATGCTTTGCGGTTCCCCCTGTTGACATCGAAGAATCGGAATCGGAAGACCCCCTCACTGAAGAGGAATGGGATCTGGTTCAGGGGTATATGGATCAGCCCTTTCACGACTGGGGAAACCAGCATGAGGGCAAAGGCCAGGACAAAGCCTGGTGGGAAGTGGACTCAATCGTCTCCGGTTCCTATGACGGGAATACCTTCGTACAGAAGGTGCTGGATCACATGTCCAGCCAAGACGAGCCGCCTGGCGGTAACCCACCCACCTACGGCGATCTGTTCCGAGGCAAGACCAGAGATGGCCCTTTGGGCCACCTGGGAAGACCACCTGAGCCGAAAGCGAGCGGAGTAGCTACCCCTCAAGTAAGCTCCGTGGTTCAAGTGCCCGGAAAAGCCAAGGCGGAGTCCGATGACTGCCCCAAGATCCAGGCATTGAGGGCCAGGCTGAAGCAGAAGTATGGTGATACCTTCTTCAGCGGAAAGCCTGTGTTTCCCCCACCGGTACGTGGACCGTATGGCGAGGCCAAGATACGACTGCAGCAGGACCCCCGTGTGTATCGGCACCGGGAGTTTGCCCTGAGGGGCGAGAGGAAAGAGGCCATGGAGAAGATCCTCCGTGACTTCATCCAAAGAGGCTGGCTTGAGCCGTGCCACTCCGAGTGGGCCTCTCCGTGCTTCGTCGTCCCCAAGAAGGTTGCCGGTGAGTGGCGGCTCGTGGTCCACTACCGCGGCCTGAACGCCCAAACGCAGCACGACAGCTATACGCTGCCCCTCATTGAGGATATGCTGCAAAAGCAACACCGGCGGAGGATCTTCACGGTGATTGACCTGAAACATGGTTATCATCAGATGCCTCTCGCCGAGGAGTCCCGTGCCTGCACAGCCATGAGCACCCCACTTGGACCTCTCCAGTGGAAGGTGATGCCCATGGGCGTTACCAACGGCAATGCGACTTTTCAGCGGATGCTGGAGAACCTGCTTGAGCCGGTGCGCGACTGTGCGGACCCCTTCGTGGACGACGTGATCATCGCGTCCGGGGACCCCAGTATGAGCTACGAGGAGCTCCTGGAGGCACACGAGAGGGACGTCACTTGAGTGCTGGACCTTCTGGTTCGGCACAAACTCACGGGCAGCAGTGACAAGGCCACCATTGCGGTAAGCGAGGTGGTCTTCGCTGGCCACGTAGTCGGGAACAGGCAGCGAAAGCCCATACCTGGCAAGGTGGCTGCGATTGAGCACTGGGAAAAGCCCAAGACGGTCTCTGAGCTACGGGCGTATCTGGGGTTCTGCAACTACTACTCGGGGTATATCAAAATGTATGCCGAGTATGCAGCCCCCATGACGACCATGCTCAAGGGCAACCGAGAGGAGACCAAGAAGGGGTCCAAGAAGGCTCTGGTCTGGACAGCTGAGTCCGACCGTGCCTTTGAGGGGATGAAGCAGGCGCTGCTATCCGCAGTGGGTCTGCACCTCCTGGATCCCGACCGAGGGTTCGTCCTGCGCACCGACGCTTCCGACTACGCCATTGGCGCTGTGTTGGAGCAAGTGCTTGACGACGGGAGGCACGTGCCCGTGGCCTTCTGGAGCCGAGTCCTGGCGGAAGGCCAGAGACGGACGTGGACGCCCCGTGAAAAGGAGGCGTACGCCATCGTCATGGCTCTCAGGAAATGGGCTGGGTACATAGCCCTCCATCCCGTCACCGTCTGCACCGACCATCAAAGTCTGCAGTCGTGGCACAAGGAGCACGTGGACACCCCCTCAGGTCCCGCCTCCCGACGGGCAAGATGGCATGAGACCTTGGCCAAGTTCGACCTCGCGGTTGTGTATATTCCTGGAAAGGATAACACCGTGGCGGACTGTCTCAGTAGGTGGGCCTATCCCGCCAGCAAGGGCATGCAGGATATCTCTGCCCATGGCGATGAGGCTGAGACCGCTGAAGCCAAGAGGATCATCGAAATGGAGCGCCTGATGGAGGAGGAGGGTGCTAAATGCTTCGTCGTCATGGCTGCAGATGCCCCCCTCGCGTCGAGGGTGAGCAGAGTGGTCAGTGTACTCGCCCCTGTGGGAGCTGAGTCCGACAAGCACCTCTTCCCGGAGTCTTGCCTCCAGGACGACTGGACCGACGATTACGCCAAGTCTGAGGCCTTTGCGGCCGAGTATAGGGCTGTGACCGACCCTGACGACGGGCAGAAGTGGCCAAAGGGGCTGACCGAGGAAGATGGCAAGCTCTACCGGAATGGTAAGCTGCTAGTACCGGAGTCCCGAGTGCTCGAGCTGTGTGAAGCTTGGCACCACCACATGCTGCACCCAGGGGTCAAGAAGCAAGCTCTTGACATGCAGCGTCGGTTCGAGATCGACAATATCGTTCTCTACACCGCCATCAAGAAGGTCAGGAAGGGTTGCTCGGTCTGTCAGGCCTGCAATCCCGACAACCGGAACGTCAAGGGGGAACCCCAATGGACCCCGGTTCCTGACCAGCCGATGGAGAGCGTGGCCATGGACGTCTTCTCCATGCCCGAGGTGCACATTGGCAAGGAGACCTTTGACTGTGTGGTTCTCTGTGTGGGCCGCCACAGCGGCTACGTTGTAGCCGTTCCGGCACGCAAAAAGGGGTTGCTTGCCAAGGAAGTGGCAGTCATGATGATTCGTCATTGGCTGACCGTCTTTGACATCCCCCGCACCATTTGCAGTGACCGAGGGCCCCAGTTTACTGGTGGCTGGTTCAAGGCTATGTGTTCCCTCATGGGAATACGTCACGCCAAGAGCGTCGCCTATCTCAGCCGGTCTAACGGCCGTGCTGAAGTGGCTTGACGGCAGCTGTTCGAGAAGCTGCGCAAGATCCACATCACCAATCCACGTCGGAACTGGTTTGAGGAGATGTGGCCTGCTCTGAAGGCCCATCATGACACCCCCACTCCGGGCGGTTTGTCCCCTCACCAGATTCTGTTTGGCAGGGACCCCCTGGGTAGGGGACTTCCCTTGTCTGGTGATGGCATGGCTATGGATGCCAAGGAGTTCTTCGCGCGGCAAGAGCAAACGGCGCGGGACATCCGCCAGCAGCTCGAGAAGGAGCATGCTGAGCGTCAGAAGTCCGCCCCGAGCTCAACAGCGCAGAAGTTCAGGGTGGGAGACCCGGTGTGGGTGATCAGACCCCGCCCCATGGGCACCCACCGCACCAAGACCTGGTTCACACCCGGCGAGGTGGTCCGCAGGATTGGTGAGGACACCTACCGAATCAAGGTAGGTCACGGACAGTTCCGGGAACGCCACGAGAGTCAACTCCGTGTGCGGGAACCCGACCTCCGTGGCCAGCATGTGTCCCTGAGCTACGCCGCACATGAGGCCGATTCGGACGACGACTATGCTGAGCAGGACGACTATACTGTCGAGAAGATCCTGGCTCAGCGTCCGAAAGCCTCGGCACCTGGAGGTCTGGAGTTCAAGGTTCGTTGGCGAGGCTATGGGCCGTCCCACGACACCTGGGAACCCGTCTCCTCGTTCGTGCCGCGGGTTAATACTCCCTTCATGGAGTACATCCGCAAGCACAAGACCAAGATCCATGTCTCAGACTTGGCAGCACTCACCCGGGCGATTGCAGCCAGGGGTGCCTGATCAGCGCCCTGAGCTCTCCCCTGATGTGTTATGAGCGCTTGTGAGGTCGACGGATCGTCCCTTACTTGCTTGCTCTCTTCCATCTTTCGGTGACAGAGTGGCCATATACCCCCCCCCTGCTGAATCCAGAGGAGGATGGCCCCTCTCTTTCGATTCTATTCGTCACTCCCCCCCCTGCTGAATCCTTGGGAAACCAGGTAGGGCGACTGACCTTCATATTTCTGAGCTCTGGGGGCCTTGAAGCCCATACGTCGTTGCGCAACGGATGCCGCTGTCATCGGCATTGCGATTTTTGAGTGTGTGGTCTGGTTCCATGGCACTTGCGGAATCCAGACCAGTCGACGTGTGTCTGCAGACTATATATGGCCTGAACTCAGGCGTTATCCTGTCCACCCTCCTGCTTTTGCCTTATCCTGACCGTGGCGTGGTTTGGCACTCTGTTCGGAGTGTGTTTACACGCCTATTTACCCCGCTTGTTTTGCTTTTCTGCCCTCCAGGATATGTGCATCTGTATGTTGCTGTCTTCAGCCCATCACCGGAGTGTGGACTGTTTTTCACGAATCGAATACGAAGGCGCCTTAAGTCGCCGTGTACATGTTCTTACAGCCTGGTCCAGCCTGGACCAGTACCTGAATACAGATTCTACTGTTTGAGTGCCCGTGATACCGTGTTGCCCTATTCGCTGTGATGTGTGGAGATCCTGATGGCGCCAGGCGGGAAGCCCAGTTGCCTGACTACACTCCCAGCGGTCCGCCACTGTCAGTCCCAGTGTGAGCCTACCGATTCGCAGACGCACTTGCAGTCGGATGGCGGCCTCCGGTGCTCCTGACCTCGGTCAGTCTGCCTGGGAAACTGGTGGCTTGAGGAGTCGACGCCTCCGCCCACACTGCATGAGGACTCCCTCATGTATGGCCTTCGAGGTAATAGGGCGAGGGAAAAGACGGCCTTGATGCCCGATCCCTTAAGGAGGAGCTCCCTTAAGATCTGGGGTTCTTAAGGAGTTCGACTATGGCACTCTGGACTCGCGTCGTATGGATATGGACATGGTGCGCCCGAGGAAGGACCCGTGGGGACTCTCCCCAGTCGGCGGGCCTTGGGAAGCTTGGGGTAGCCTGATGGATCTTTGTGGTCACTCTCGACCTGTGGGACCACCTCGGTCGTCGTGTGTCGCCTATGTTGGCCGTGTATGCCACTGCCACTGTGGTGGTGACCGTAGCAGCCGGCACCCGGTGCGCCTGGTATGGGTTAACGGGTCCTTTGGATGCCGAACAATCGCCGCCAGGACCCGGGACTTGATACTTGATACTTGATACTATACATGTGCTACGAGCTTATACAACATCATACCTATCTTACTGTGACTTACTGAAGTGAGGATGCGACAGCCCCCCCCTTTCAGGTAGTGGTCCTGGGTACCCGCTGCCATGCGTGGGTGTTATCGAGCCCCCCCCAGGGTTTGCTCTAAGGAGGGGGGTGAAGCGGTACCCAGAACCCCATGGCCCGGTTACGGCATACAACCGGTCTCCGGTCCACTAACCCCATGAACGGAAGGGAAGACCGGTCTCCGATCCACTAACCCCATGTACGGAAGGCGCCCATTGACGCCCGGTGCGAGCCCGGCGGGAGCGTGTTCCGTGCCGTAAAGCCCCGCATCGGCAACCGATGCACCGCCAGCGGAGATTTGTGTATCAGAATATCAGGAATCAACAGGGTTTTATTTTCATATTGTTTCCGTCCATTTTTACGCTTCCGTTCTGATACTCACTGTTTTGACTGCTGGCGGTTGGATCGCGACTTTACCGTAACCGCCAGTTTAACTGTTTATAATGGAAATTTTAACGCAATCCGTCACGAAGGCTCCAAAGCCTTCAGGAACTGCTTGGATGCTTCCGCAATTTTCTCATCTTACACTCGCAACCTTAATCCGAATTTTTCAGGATGTCGAAATCGGATTTTCGACTTCGACATCCCCGCACTTGATTAGACCTCTTTCGAGTGGACCTACGTGCTTCCCTATGCACGAATCAACTTCCCTTTTATCCTGCCCTCCATTTGTCTTAAAGATATGGGCAAAACAAAGTTGATTCGTGAGGCCACTTGTGAAGGTCATATCTCGTGTTGCTTGCGAGGAATTACGATAAGGAAACGTGGGATGTATTCACAATACTCCCGACGTAATTTAGGAAGCATTATATGCCTTGCGTCTCCACACGTGCGCGCTAGTGTAATGGATCATGGTCAAGAGGGTAGAGTTTGCGTCGTAACTCTATGGCCATGATATTGCGTGCGTTAAGATAACTTTCGAGTGTAGCGCGCAAGTGTTGGTGTTGCATAGGAACTCTCTGAGTTCCTATGAGCGATTGACACAAAGTTATGCCCTTGGAGGGGCATGACATATCGTGGTGGAAGCTACCTTTTTGGGCAATATGTGGTATGTGCCATGTGTTGTGTTGCGTGCCCATTTGGCGGGTCCATCGCTCCAAGCCAAGCCCGCCAATGGACCTCATATTGTGCAAGCCCCTTCTCCATACTCCCTACAATCAATTGCAAGCCTAACCTTCGTGAAGGGAAGCTTGTGTGGCGATCCCGAAGCGATGCGTTGGGAGCAAGGTGTGTGTTTTGCAATTTTCCATATTTTCATGTGCCCACTTGGGAAGCGGCGCTCGTAACCTTTCAAAGCGCCCCAAGTGGAGCACATATGTGGAATCGAAGGTCATTAGTGTCAAGTCATTGTGTTTAGAAGGATTAGTTGATTGCACGATCCAAGCCGAAGATATTATAATATAATTGTGCACCTTTCAATGCACTTTTGTGTGTCTTTGTGCCAATTTTGCCATTTTTGGCCCGTCATGATGTCAAGTGGCGACCGTGTATCTCAACGTTGCGTTCAATTGACATCATGACCCAAGTATGTTATGAGGGTACATACTTCGGTGCCCAACATATCTTGGACCCGGCGAATAACTCCTCTTAGGCTTGGCATACCGAGGCCGCCATGTTGGCGATTTGGGACTATCCCAAATCATGGGCTCACTTGGCGACCCTGCCATTCCCAATACCGGAGGAGTTCGGCGACGCCCAAAAGATATGTTGGACACATATGACTTGATACCAATCCTATGGCACACTCCGGTCCGAGTCGGGCATGTGCCTCATTTGCCCCAACCATGAGTGTGCGCATTTTTGGCCATTTTGAGCAATTTTCCACTTTTGCTGCCCGCCGTGCACCATGTTCTAACCTTCGTGCACGCCGGACGCTTGGACCAATGGACCATATATGACATGGGTGATATGGACATTGGTCCCCATGGTTCACACACCACGTGGGCGAAGCGGAGCAACCTTCGTTAAGGCGCTAGCCCAAAGTGAGTGTGGGCAATTTTGCCATTTTGGCATTTGTGGACCCAATTGGGATCGTCACCACGCCAAGTGGCATGGAGATCTTTGAGAGCCAAGTGCATGGGAGTCTCCGTTGGACTCCCGGTGGATCGCGTATGGAATGGCGGATCCGATCTCCAAGCCGGCGTGGAGATATACTATTGGAAGCACACCGAATTTTGGCTCATTTCAAGCAGCCAAAATGACCCAATTTTGGGACCCCAATTTCCCCCTTCCGTGTGGTCAATTGGCGGCCCCATTTCTCTAAGCCCATAGGGAGCCCGGACCTAAACCTAAGTTGTACACTCAGATAAAAGTCCTAGGTCCTGCCTCCTACCCTGTGAGCCATTGGCCTTACCTTGGCCGGGCGAGCCACGCGTGGGAATGACGCCAATTTTGGTGATTTTGGCATCATGACCCCACTTGACTCATCCGTGTTGCCCTGATGCCGGGACCTCAGAGGGAACCAGGTTGGGTGAGGGCTCCAAGGAGTTCGTACTCGAAGGGCATAGGGTCAGTTGCCTCGTCCCTACCTCTGGCGGGTCCGGACGAGGGGTCGATTTTGGAGATTTTGAAGCTAATATCAGTTTGGGCTGAAACAGCCCATTTTCAGCTACCAACTCCTGAGGGATAATGGCGGGGCCATATCTCTGGCTCAGAGTGGAGTTGGGACCTGCCGTTGAGGGAGCATAGGGAGCCACCGTCGGTTGGCCTTGGAGCCGCTTGGTTCCCAGGAACTCGCCTGTGGCTAGACGGGACACCTCCCCCATTGGGAGGGTTTCAGGGTCCGGACTGAGCAGGGCATGGGTTGTGTTTGAGCCCCCGCCCCCACCAGCCACTGAGAGGGTCGGACCTGGGATTGGGATACAAGTTAGGATAGAGTGTCTATTGTCCTGTGATGCCCTTACCCCAGTCCAGTCTTAACCCCATGTGTACATATCCTGATGTGTTGCTGTACATACTTTCGTTCCCTTGTTGCAGAGTGGCAAGGATCCTGAAACGCTTTGTCACATGACATGAGCGCATTGATGCCCTTGTGAGCGTAGTGCTTTGCCTGCCTGCTCACTTGCGCGTGTCCCGCAGCGTCCCGTGGCCGGCCCCCCACGGGAACGCGTCAATACCAAACCGTGTCCTGGTCGAGAATGAGGAGCAATTCAGCAAAATCAGGCAAACTTACACATGAAATGCAGGGGGATTCAAGACAAATGACCTGTTCTGAGCGTTTGTTGCTCTCGCGGGCACGCTACGGTGCCCTCCACGTACTCTACATCGTGTTATTCCCGCTTTTCTCTTGTCGAACCGACAGCATGTGCTCCAGATGGCCAAAATGCATACGGAATTGGCAGGGATTAAGACAATTGACACTGAATTGGGCTTAAGGAGTCAAAATACACACAGAGAGCAATCGTTAACAGAGATAGTATATATTCACTACAAAGTGTTCTGCCTAGGTCCGCGGCAGGGCAATTGGAGGAAGCCGTCACTAGATCCTACAGAAATCCAACAAACTGACACCACAATGTCAGCACAATGTCTGCACTCCAGGACTGTACAAGATTAAGGCTGGAATCAACTGAAATCAGCAATAATGAGTAAACGGAGAGTGGGCAAACGAGCACCACAGCAGTAAACAAAAGTCAGTTCACCTTGGGTAGGCCAGTTTTTATCTCACAAAGCGAGCATCTAACAGATTCTAAGAAAATGTTGGCATGATGAATCATTCATGATGATGGACATGCTGACCTTGAATCCTGCAGCTAAATCATGACAGACTCCGCCGGAGGTTCACGGAAGGCGATAGCGTGTGGGCCATAAGCTGCAACACACCGTATATAACCGTATTTACAGTGGCGGTGGTGTTTTCGAAGGATAAGTAGGTCGATCTCTTGCTTTCAGACCACAACCTGAACAATTCTGCTGATCTAGAACCTGAATTCGCAAATGAGGCGCACTTTTCCGACGAAACAATTTTCGCCTGTGCCACCAGACTCCAAAAGTGTCTGCTTGAAGTCCGTAGAAGCCATATATAAAGTTCCTTGAGAGAACTGACGTCGCGGTTTAGCGAAATGGTAGAAACAAGTCAGTAGGATGCTCTCAAATCAAGACAAAATTTGGAGGAATCTCCACAGATGAAGCTGGAATGAAGTCTACCGGGAGCAGAATGAAGCTCAAAACTAAGTTTCTGGTTGTGTTGGCAACACTACCAGACTATAGGGGGTTCTTGTAGGGAGTAAGTGGCTGCGCAACCTGAGATTTATCTACATTACATCATCTGCTGGTGATAGAAATTCAGGAATTCCAGTTCCACAGTTCAGATTACCCCTAGTCTGTCCTTGTGGAAGGCTGGTGTTGACCTTTCACACATTACAGCACTACACCGGACATACCAGTAGCGTTCTTACGCTCCTCCCCCACCCTCCCAGATGTCTTCGCCGCCATCAGTGCAGAGCTCCAGGAGGCCAAAGCCCCCCACCAACTGGACGAAGACATGCCCCAGGCACCATCACCATCAACCACACAAGACCAACCCCGCACAGAGCCCCTCATCCACCCCATCACCACAATGGAGCTCCCCCCACAACACCGCACCACCCCAGACCGAAACGGGTTTCGAGACCTGCCGCGGGAATGGGCGGTCCACAACGGCACACTCCGATGGGACGAAATCACACCGGGCCTCCAGGCCATCCGCCTCCACTCAATCGCAGAGCCCACCACCACCTGGGCACTACCGACGGACCGCCACCACCTCCTCCTCACCGTCCAAGGCGATGCCACGATCACACCCACGGAAGGAGACCCCGTAACAGCAGCCGCCGCCCACGCCGTCCACATACCCCCGCAAGCATCGTCGGCACCTATGACGGTGCATCCAGGCCCCACCCCTTGGCAGGCCATCGTCGTCACCTACCCCGCCCCCAATGACCACACACATACCTGGCAGCAACGATGGGAGGACATCCGAGGGGACCTCCTCCAAGAACACCTAGGGCTCACACGCACCCACCACACCCTACAACCGATACGAGGAGTAGGCCAAGCGTCACACGGCATACACGCCCCGGGAGTATGGGCCTACGCCACACCCATAAACCCACAAGCAGCGGAGGACATCAAGACCGCCCTATCCATCCAGCAAGCCCAGACCCAAACCCCGCACCGCAACACCCAACGAGGCTACACAATTTGGTGGGCGTACCAAGACCATGACACCCTCACCCCCCAACCGGGGGCCCCCCCTCTAGACACCAACACCACCGCCCTCCTCCAAGCCGCAACAGCGGCAGCCACACAGGTAGGGGCCCCGGAAACCTGGGGCCCACAATACCTGGTCGAAACCAAAGTGGCGCCCCACGCGAAGGGCCAAGACAAGCCCCCAACACCGAAGCCGCTCCACCCCCCGCTCAAGCTAGACCCGACGGAGCACACCCCCCAGGATGAATGGGCGACCCACTACATCATCCCCCACACCACCACCCGCAAGAACGACGCCGCCAAGATCACCGTCACCCGCCACCTCCCCCACACCACACAGGTGTATGAGCTGACGGCCCCCAACGTCCTCGTCACCCGTCGCCGACACGACGAGCGATACACCATACAGGCGGAAGGGGCCGCCGCGACCACCCTGTACACATGGGCAACACGGGGGGACCTCCCACACCCCACCCTCCACCACGCCCCCTCCTGGCCCACCCCCTTCCACACAGCGGACCGCCCCAACAAGAAGCCCAAACACACGGGTGTGCACACCCACGCCCAGGAGGCCCAGCACCGACACGAAGCGAAGCGCAAGGCCCGCACCCTCCACGACGACCACACCATCCCCCGCATCGGCGCCCCCCCCGCCAGGGTATCAGATACCACCCACAACCGCACGATCACAGGCATCACCACGGACTGCCTGAACCCAGCGGCATCGCGGGCAGACGCCGTATGGATCAGCGAAGGGCGCTCCCACACACGGGCGGTGGCGCGCCTCCACAACATCCAACCCCACAAACTCCAGCGCGCCGTTGGGCCCTTCGCCGTACACGTCACCCCGTACGGCATCGACCACCCCCGGTGTGAGCACCATGACCCGCCCTGCTCCACCCCATGCACCTCGCCCCTCCGCCAACCGCTGCCGGCCCCCACCATCACGGGCAACATGTACCTGGGCACCGTACCGGGAGACCCGGGCATATACATCCTGCCCAACAGGTCCAGGGAACACGCCATCCCCCTCCACTGTGTGGAATCCCTCGCCCTGGGACCACCCCCACCAAAACACCAACACCAACACATCCCGGGGGACAAACGGACACAGGCCCCAGACTGGGGAAAAAAGGCTCACCAACGCGCCCTGGCCCACATCACCCTCCACCCCGCAGCCCACCTACCAAAGGACTTCGGCACGGAGCGCCACATCGTCCTGGAGGGCCAAGCCCACCACATCATCACCGCCGCCCTGTACACCCTCGCCGCCCACGAACGCCACTGGGACCCCACAACCATCCCAGCAATGCCCCCACCGCCCCAAGGCCCCAACGATCCCGTCACCCCCTTCCACATCGATCAACTCCTAAGCCGCAAGGCCCCCCCACACCTCCACCCCTCCAGGATACCACTAGCCATTGCATCGTGGGACACCCTGGACACCCCCCCCCAACAACCCGCCATCCACATCCTCAAAGCGGACACCCAATGGTGGGTCCTCCACTGGGCACACGGAGTCCTCATGGCGGCCCAGGCCTATACCCCGGAAATGGACCCGGAAGACCCCCCACGGGGCCAGCAGCGACTCCTCCAAGCCACCACCCTCACAGGCCGCGAAGGCGCCCCCTGGGAAGCCCTCCACACAGCACTCTACTGTGCTCAAGGCTCCCCCAAAGGCCCGGACACACCGGAACCCACAGAGGCCTGGGTCAGGCAGGCCAAGGCCATGAGGAACTACCACCTACACCACCCCTTCGACGACAGCCCCGCCGCACTGCCATGGCCAACAGATCCCCCGGAGACCGTACGCAAGCTCGCCGACATCGTACGCAGCCACGCGAAAGCGAAAATGCAAACACCGGCAGAACCCCCACTGAGGGATCCAGACCAGCAAGCAACGCACCCCTTCTTCCAACCCCATGCCCCCCCAGCCCCGCCACCTCCAGTCCCACCCAAGCGAACGAGACGACAAAAGGGCGCACCCGCCCCCAGCCAAGCCGGAAAAGCAGCAACCTCCCGACCCCCCGCATCCCACCCGACCCACCCGACGAACCCAGACCAAGCATCCTCGTCATCCTCCCTCCCACCACTACCACCGCCCCACCCGGACCAGGCATCCTCATCATCCTCCCTCCCGCCACCAGCACAGGCCCCGCCCAAAGCGTACCCAGGGTTCGAAAAAGGTGCGAAGGTCCAACAGCCCTTCCGCAACGACCACACAGGCGACTGGATCTGGTGTGAGGGCACGATCCAGTACCGCCTCAAGGGACAAGGGGACAACGGGGGACCACAGATCCGGGTAATCTGGCACCGCCAAAAGGAGCTAGACCAGGGCAACAGCGCCCCGGACAAACCACTCGGCGACACCCTGGAACTCACCAGCGCCCACCCCATCCGGCTCGCACCGAAGAGAACAAGGCCCACACAGGCACCAAATACACTGGGGAGCTCCCCCCGGAGTGGAGCCAAGGCCTCCCCCCGCCGCGCCTACCCAAACGCCCACAAACCGGCAAAAAGTCCCCAACCCCCAGTCCCCCTCCCTGACGGGGCAAGGGCCGAGGGCACAAGCCTCCACAGCCCCGGCCCGCCCCCACCGAGGCCACCGTCAACCTCCTCGACCTCAACCACCCGGCCGTCACATACTCCAAGGACGCCACAACCGCCCTCCAAGAGCTCCCGATGGCACAGGGGCCGGGGTGGGTCCCCCACCTCCTCACCTTCCAGGAACAAGGCCTACAGCGCGACGACCCCCCGGAAACCACCCCCATGTATACCCCGGACCAGAAAGCGTACAAATGCTACTGGCACAAGGGGACCCCCCTATACGCCCAAACCGGCATCCACGTCCACCTCGTCCACCACCTCAGCGTCCCAGGGAGGCTAGGTGTCTATGAGGTCGTCGGGGACGGATGGCAACTCAACGTCATCAACACCCACGTCCCCTTCGGCGAAGCCACGGAACCCTTCCTCCAGGCCCTGGCCGAGGCGTACCGCCAAATGGCCATGCTCGCCCCCACAGTCATCATCGGCGACATGAACGCCGCCCCCACCCCAGCGGACCGAGGAGGACAGGCCACACCCCAGGACCAAGCAGTCCGCGACACCATCGAAATGCTGGGGCTCGTGGACCTAACAGCCAGCCTCGAAGGCCAACCATCCCACTTCCCCCACCAAACGGATGCCGCCCCATCCCGCATCGACGTATGCTATGGCGACCCCACCACCATCATCCGAGCGGAGGCCCGATATGGACCCCTCCCGCTGGGACCCACAGGCCATAGCCCCCTGCACATCCGCCTCACCATCCCCAACCTTCCCCCCAGCCCCCCAGAAGATGCGGACCAAGGCCTACCACCCCCCCTGAAGATGCCCCCGCTGCATGACAAGCATGCCTGGTCCCAATATCACAGGGCCATAGACCGCGCCCGGCGCATCCAACCAGACCCCACCGACCTACTCACAGCCATGCGCACGGCCGCCGTCGCCTGCGGCTTCCAGCAACACCCCCACACAGACGACGACCAACCACCCACGGCCCTGGGGGACATGCTCCATGACCTCTGGCATGCGAAGCAACAACTGGCGACCCTCCTCCACACCGACACCCCCCAAACCCGCCGCCAGATACACCACTGCAGGACACACATAGCCCAAATCAGGGCGGACCTGCAGCGGTGGCACATCCACAGGCAACAGCGCATCGCCCAGGAACACGAACGGTATGCGCAACACGAACTCCCCTACAAGGCCATCCGCCACCTCAACGACGCCATGACCGATACCGGCCACCGCACCATCACCACGGTCCGGCAGGAGGACGGCTCCCTCACCAACGACCCAGCCACAGTGCTCCAAGCCACCCAAGACAGCTTCCTCCGGCAACACACCCCCACCCAAGACACACTGGACCCGGACACCCAGGCCAAAATCGACCGCCTCCCTCGGGTCTTCAACCACGCCCAGAGGAGGCACCTGGAAAAACGCCCCTTCACCATCCACGAAGTCCGGAAGGCCATCCACAGTCTCCGGCAACACAAAACCCCAGGCTACGACGGCCTCCCGGCAGAGGCATACTACCACCTCCCCGCCCACCTCCTCCGCGTCCTCGCCCACCGCCTCTGGGACATCGTCACGGGGCGGACCCCCCTGCCACCAGACTGGGCAAACGTTGTCCGCCCCCTCTACAAAAAAGGGGACTGGGCGAACCCGGACAACTGGCGCCCCATAGTCTGTGCGGTCACGGAGGTCAAAATCGTCTGGACCATCCTCCTGCGCCGCATCCGCCCCCACCTGGACCCCCACATACCAGCGAGCCTCTGGGGGGCCATCCCAGGCCGCTCCCCACACGAGGCCATCTTCCTCCAGGACACCATCGCGGACATGGACCCGGTGGACCTCATCATCGCCTCCCTCGACGTCAAGGGAGCCTTCCCGAACACCCCCTGGCTCCTTCTAGAAGCGGTGTGGAAACGCCTAGGCCTCCCCTTCTACAACTTTACCTCCGAATACACGGTCCGCACAGGAGCAGGCCTCACCCCCTTCCTGGAGCCAGGCAGCGGGGTCCCCCAGGGGGGAGCAGAGGGCCCCTTCTTGTACCTTCTAGTGACGCTCCCCCTGGCCCTCGCAATCGAGCAGGATTACCCGGCCTACGCACCCTACCCCCTCCTCTCCCCCCTGGTCGGCTTCGCGGACGACACCAACCTCACCGTCGCGCACACCCCACACGACCCCCATGCCCCGGACCCCGGACCAACGGTCACCCAACAGGCCAACGACTTACTGGACGTGACCGTCTCCTACCTCTCCCACAACAACCTCATCGTCCACCCCACAAAGTCAGTGGCCATGATCAAGGGGTCTGCCACACCTCCCACCCTGGGGCCACAAGGGCCCCCCATGCAAGTCGTGACGACCACCACCCACCTGGGGGTAGTCCAGGCCGCCAACCCTGAGGACGCCACCCTCCCTCCCAAGTTGCAGTCACACCTCGCCCATCTCCCCAGATATGCGTCCCCGACCACCAAGGCCCTCTCCCTGTCCCACCAGAGCCTGGCGTACTACCTCACCGGGGTCTTGAACGCCTCCATAGGCTTCCAAGCACTCCACCTAACACACCCCACCACCGCCCTCCAGCCGGCCACACGCGCCGTGACCAAGGCATGGGCAGCACACGGGGGCTGGCCCACCTCCATACCCACCCGCGCCATCCGAGCGGCATGGCCCCACTATGGAGACGCCATAGGGGACGAGGTGAAAGCGGCCTATACCAGACACACCGCCCTCCTCCTTCACCGCATGACCCACAACCACTCACCGGAGGTCCGCGAGGTCACCGCCATCCGCCTCCAAGCCGCACAACGGGCCCGCAACACATGCCCGCGCTGGGTACTCCACCAGACGGGCATGCCCACCAACATGAACACCCGCCTGTGGAACCACCTGCAGCTTCTGCTCCCATCCCCACACCACGCCATACTCACCAACCACACGTGCCCGGAGAAAGGGCCACTAGCGGTCCTCTGCGGGGACCTCCACCACCACCCCAAGGGCACCATCCACACCATAGACCTTGTCGGGGCCTCCATCACCGTAGTATACGTCACCCTCGCCCAAATGCGGGTCCTGCACCACAGCGGGGCACACCACACCCCCTTTCTACAGCTTCCCGAATGGCCACAATACCGCCTCTTCCACCACTACCTCACACAGACGGCACGAACAGCGGGACACACTCTACCGGGCAGCAAAGACATGCGCAAAGCCTACCGAGAATTCACAAGACAACACCCGCGACCCATCCCAGAGACACCGCCCTACGCACCCACCGGATCGAAACACGAACCCGTCCCCCCAGTAACGGGCCCAGTCCCACCACTAACCCTACTACTGGCCCCGAATGAAGCCAAACCCACGCAGACCACCGTCATCCACCACGGGGCAAAATGGCGCATACCGAAACACCACATGACCGCCCGAGACCTACCAAAGGTCCCCCAAGATTCCCAGAGCATGCCACGCACATGTTGGGCCTGTGACCCCGAGGCACCAACCGCACCATGGCCCGTGCTACACCTCATAGCACGCCACCACACCCACCCCACGACCCACCTACCACCACAGGCCTACGCATGGATAGCCCCATGGTTCCACCGCACCGACACTAACCCCACGGTAGCATGGAACCCCGACCACGCGCCCAAATGGCTCTTCACCACTACACCCACATGCCCCCGCCCCGACCCGGCAGGGGTCGCCATCCGTTACAGCATGTACGAGCCAGGCAGAACGGGCAAACACGAGCACCCCTACTATCCACTCCACCACTCCTGCCACACACCGGAGCACCGAACACAAACCCTCACATGCCACGACCTAAACCCCGACACAGCCTACATCCTCCACTACATCTACTCCTACCTCACACAAGGACAGCCGGAGCAGGGACTCATAGCCCTGTCCCCCCAAGCAAAGCACATCATCTCCAAAGGAATAGGGGTGTACGCCACCCCCATCCTACAGCCCACAACCCCAGTAGCCCACCTCGCCACGGGCCTTGCCATATACGCCTACCTGCCCATGAACCCATGCCGCCTCCCACAACCATCACCGGCGGACCGGCTCTTCTTCACCGACGCCTCAGGCGAATCCGCCCTCACGCCCATCACCGGGGGGGCCACCCTGCAACTAACCCACACCGGGGAACACTACCACATGGACCACCACACGGGCCACACCACCTATGGGGCCTCTTCCCACGGGGAGCTAGGGGCCATGGCCGACGCCATCACCGAGGTCGCGGCCCACCTACCCGCCCACTCCCCGCACATCGTCCGGGTCTGGTTCGTAGTAGACGCCACTGTCGACACGCACCTGCTCCTCCGCATAGCAAGGCAACCACTTCACAAAGCAACCGCGACGAGCCTCGGCACCCAGGCACTGCTACTCTGGAAAGCCCTACGCAGCCTTCCCCCCTACGTCCAACTCCACATCGTGAAACAGGAGTCCCACAGGCACCAATACGGAAATGGTAAGGTCGACAACCAGGCAGTACACCAGCGCACAACACACCTACCAGCCCTCCAGATCCCTGACCTCGGCCGCAACCACACACACCTCCAACACGTGCCCCCTGTACCCGAGCCCCATCAGACCCCGGACTGGGTACCAGAGGACGCCCCCTATTCCTCCCACGACAGAGCGTACCACTACCCCAACCCCGTCCAACATCTCGCCCGCGTGCTCGGCGACGCAGACAGCCGGGCGCACATCCAGGAGCTCCAGGACAGACTGCAAGTCCCCCTCTACCACTCAGCGCTCCGCCCAGCAAACGTCCCAGCCCACCTCCAGAAACGACGCATCCAGCTCCTCAGGGAGCAACTGCCTTTCCTCACCAGGGTCGCCAGATGGCTCGCCCGCAAGCACATCCACGTCCCCGACGAACACACCCGTTGCCCATGCGACCACACCACCCCGGAGGACTGGGAACACTTCAAGAAATGCCCCCTCCATACAGACAGGGACACCCTAGTGGGCTGGTCCCCGGCGGAAACCCTGCGGCAACACGAAGGATGGCCAGCCCACAGCCACGCACACCAGGCCACCGAACACCTCTTCCGGGACCCCCTGATCAAAGAAGCCACCATGAGAGGGGCAGTGACACAGGCCCTGCACCGACACCTCACCAAACACACGGAAAGCCCCATGGAAGCAGCAGCACACCTCCAGCTAGAAGCGGTCCGCAGAGCAGCAGCCCAAATGGTACACCGCAAACACCTCCTGCTAACACACGCGGAACAACTCACCGACCCCACCGCCAGGGAACACATGCAGCGTCTCATCCATTACCATGCCGTGCATGACCCAGACGTCCACTAACCCGCTCCGCGCCCCGCACGCGCCCCCCGTCTCCATCCACAGGTCTCCAAGGCACCACCACAGCGCCCCGAGACCCGTCTCGCACCCAAGAAGCCACCCGGCACCGCCCAGTCCGGCCGAACCCAGCCAGGGCCAACCATCCATCGACGTAGACGCGCAAGACCCCGGCAGCCCATCCAGCCCACCCCCCCCGGACCCGGGACACCCTCCCCTCACACCGGCCACCATCCGCGACCCCGACCTCCTCCGAGCGACCCTCCAAGACAGGGCCCCGACCACCCCCCTGGGCTGGTACCGCCTACAAGAGGACTGGACCAAGCTCACCGTCAAAGCCCTCCGGGACCTGACCACCCCAGGCAGCGGCCTCCACGAGACCATAGTAGACCTCGTGCTCTGGCGAGCCCGCAAACACACCCGGGGCCAGCCCATCTGGATCCCCCCCATCGAGTGGGGCCAGGCCCTGACGCACGACACCGGCAGCAACGTCACGCGTCGAGGGACCGTACGCCTACGGCGGGCCCAAGCGGAGACGGACCACCCAGCGGACCCGAACCACCCGGAGCAGTGGGAACAGGCCACCGCGCCCAACCGCGACACCGCCCTCCGCGCCGCCGGCCTCCGCACCCCGGACGACGACCTCCCCCCCCCACCTACAGACAGTGACCACCCCCCGCCGGAGGTCTGGGTTACAGTCCTCGAGCGCGGCCACTACTACGTGATAGCCGCTATGGCTACGTCCCACGGCCCGCAATGGATCATCCAGGGGACAGACACCATGTTCGCCCCGGAGACCGCCCCACCAGGGGCAGTGGGGGACCCCACCACCCAGCACAGGATCCTCAGGGGTCTCCTCCAGCCAGGGGACACGCCCCCAGCCCGCGCCCTGGCCCAAATCACCTCAGGGAAGGCGGGCTACCACCTGGGATTGTCCATGCTCTGCCTAACCCACTGGATCCAGCGCCACTGGCCACCCACGGGGACCGTGCCCTGGGTTTGGGCCATCCCCACTGCCCACACACAAGTCGAAGCAGGCCCGGACACACGACCACACCCCCCCCCCCAGGCCGCAGCAGTCCCTCACCTGCGGGTACCACGCCATCCACAGGGTCCTCAACCGCGCGGGTCTTAGCCCAAAGCTAGCATGCCCCCTTCCCACCACTGACCAAGAGGTCCACCAGATACGAACGCTCGTCTGCGAAATCCTTGCCGCGGCAGCAGAAGACGGCAAGCTTCTCCTCCAAACCGCCCGGCCTACAACTGCCCACGCAAACGCGCAGCAAGCGGACACATACACCGGCGCAGCACAACCCCCCGCACAATCCCCGCCCATGCCCCCCCCCTCTCGCTGCTCAACCGGAGACCCACACACGCCCACTATCGCGCGCACCCCCGGGCCCCGCGACACGGGCCTCCCCCACCCGCCCGAACACCAGCACACGCCCGCCACACACCCACCCACCGGCCACCCTTCACCGCCCCCCACACTCGACAACCCACACACACCCGCCAAGGGGAGCCCCACGCCCCGCGGCACGCCCACCCCACCCAGTGGCCCGCCCACGCCCCCCACACACACCCCAGAGGACCCAGGCCCACCCCCCCCGGCCCCTGAATGCAGCCCACGCGAACTGTTCCCGCCCGCTGACACAAACCCACACGACCTCGCACATTGCAGGACCCGGGCCCAGCCGAGCCCAGAAAGAGAAGGCCGCAGCCCCGCGCCTCCCTCCCCCGCCGCAGCCGACCAGATCGGCCCGCCGGGCCGCCAGGTCACGACCGGGCCCCCCCAGCCGCCCGCCCCCAACCTACAACCCGGGGACATGCCCTCCATCCTCCCCGCCGTGGCCGCGGCAGAAGCCGCCGCCCGCAAGCCCGCCCGCATCACAGCCCAACCCGCGTCCACCACCTCCTCCTCGTGCTCAGCCTCGTCCACCTCCTCCACCTCATCCTCCGACCCCCCCCTCCCCGCCAAACTCATCCTCAAGGCCACGGCGAAAGCCAAAGCCGCGGCCGCACGCACCAACCCCCCAACCCCCACACAGGCGACTCAGGCACCCCGGCAACCCACCGGGACGACCCCCGACCCGGCATCGACGCCCTCACACCTCCGGACAGAGGTACTCCTCAACCTGGAACCGGACCCCAACCCCAAACCCGACCCCAAACCCAAACCGGACCCCAACCCCAAACCCAACCCCAAACCCAAGCCGGCGCCCACGCGACCACACACAACACCGCATACGCAACGACACAAAACCACCCGATACCACCCCCGCCCAGGCCCTCGCCCAAGCCAGGACCCCCCATTCACCACGACCCGCGCCCCCCTCCCGCCGGCACCCACCACCACCGCGGAGACGGCCACCCAGCACGACCCCCTCCAAACCCTCGTCAAAATCCCCGTCATCAAACGCCCCGTCATCCATCCCCCACAAACCACCACCACCGCCGGCCAAACCGACCCAGGGACGTGGGACCCCTCAACCATCGTCACCGTCAAGCCCGCCCCCCAACCCTTCCTCCATGCCCACCACATAATGCAGCCCCGGGGACTGCCCACGATGCCCAACCCCCCACCCCCACAAGGGGGACCGGAAAACCCACAAGGACTCCATGGGCCATACCCGCAACACCAACCCCACCACTACACACACCACCACCACCAGCGGCCCCACCACCACCACTACCAACACCACCCCCACCACTACCACTGCCCACCGCCCTACCCCACCGGGCCACAACCCCCCGTACACCAACAGCACCAGCGGACGGGATGGCAGCCGCCGAACGCCCCGCTCGCATACCCACCCCCCCCGTACCAGCCACCACCCCCGTACCAGCCGTACCCCCGCGGCCACCATCCGATGGCCGAGGGGGCCCCATGGACGACGGGGGATCTCCCCCCCCAACCAGCACCGCGTGACGCCCCGTACCCCCCCGGCCACCATCCGATGGCCGAAGGGGCCCCAAGGACGACGGGGGACCTCCCCCCCCAAGCGGCGCCGCGCGAGCCCCCCCAGAGGCCGCCGACGCTTCCGGACTGGCCCGACTCGAGCGACGAGGGCCGGTCCCGCAAGCGGCGGCGCTCCCGCTCCCCCCCCGCACGGCACACTCGCCCACGGCACCCACACTCCCACCGCGCCTCAACCACCCACTCGCGCCGCTCCCGCTCCCCCAGGTACCACCACGACCCCCAGGGACCCCGCTCCCGTCGCTCCCGCTCCCCTGGGCACAACCACGAGCGCCACCGCCGCCCCATGTCCCCCTCCCCCTCCCCCCACCGGCCACCCAGCCCCCGCCACCACCACTCCCGCTCCCCCCGACGCAGCCAGGCACGCCGCCGCCGCCCCACGTCCACCTCCCCCTCCCCCCACACGCCCCGCCGGGCTCCCCGTTCCCCCCGCCACCCGTACCCATCCACCACCCCCAGCCCCCGCCACCACCACTCCCGCTCCCCCGGACGCCACCGAGCGCGCCACCGCCGCCCCATGTCCACCTCCCCCTCCCGCTCCCCCCTCCGCCCGTACCCGTCCTCCACCCCCAGCCCCCCCCGCCGCCGCTCCCGCTCCCCCAGCCACCGCCACCCCCGCCACCACCGCAGGTCCACATCTTCCCCCCGCCGCTCCAGGACCCCAGGCACGGACCCCTCCCCCCCCCGGGCCCCCGCCCACCTCGCCTGGTGGTCTCCCTCCGCTCTGCAGGAGCTCCGCCGCTGGGTGAAATGGGCCGGGGGAGCGGGAAGACACAGAGGGGTGCACACGGTGCATACCTTCGAGGAGGTGCGCACCCGCACCCCCGCAAACCCCAATGAGGCCGCCCCGGAGACCATCATGCCGCAAGCGGCATGGGAGACCCTCCTCCGCGATGCGGTCCAGGGCCTCCGCCCCCCCTACACCCCCCAAGCCCTCCGCCGGTGGCTCCAGGCCACCCACCCCCAAGCCTGGGCCACCGGCGCCCCCTCCCCACCCCGCCCCTCCCACCACCACCACACCAGGAAGGGGCAGGACAAGGGCAAGGGAAGGGCAAGGGACACCAAGGACCACACAGGCAAGAGGGCACGGAAGGGCCCCAAGTGAGGGCAGGCACACGCAGGGACAGGGCGCCGGAAGCGACACCACATGGGGTCAGGACACCACCCAAGAACCAGGAAGGAACGGGAACGGGGACCAAGACACGGAGGAAAAGGGCACCACGGCAGCCCCAGAGGACACGAGACCAAGGCACAGGCCCCCAGGGAGGGCAACCCCACGGACCGTCACGCGACCACACCATGGGCTATAAGGGCCGGGCTGCGCTACCGTCGCGGTTTGACGCAGAGTATTGCTACGGGGGCTTGATCTCGGCTGGTCTCACGTCCGTGAGGGCGTCCGTCACCAACCTGTTGCGTCCAGTGGAGGAATGGCACTGCGGCGGCGCACCGATCCCGTCCATGATGAATATCGAGCATCGCAAGGGGAAACGAAACGCTGTGATCGATCGCGAAGGCTTTGGTGCTGCTGGACGGTGCCCCCCTTCAACGCCATCTCCGAGCGCCGTGAAGACTGGAAGAACCAAGAATACTACCGATGCCCCGGACCCCAGCAGTCCAGCACCGGGGATATGGACATCCCCCTGACCCTACAGTGTGAGCTCATCCCTGCCGGCGGCACCGACCCGGACCCTGCCAGCGCAGCCGAGCTGCAGTGAAAGCCATTCGCCACTCAAAAAGCGTTCGGAAGCCACCTCCACCGTCCGACTCCTGATGTCTGTTTGTCTGCCTTGGAGAAGGAACGCTTTTCCTACACCCCGAGTACACCTGCCTGTCTGCGAGGCCCGGTGAAGATTGAGTCCATGGGTGAGAGTCAGTGTGCACGCCCCAAGGACACCGTGATCATTCAGCAGAATTTCCCGAAGACCTAACCGATCCACACAGGCCAGGCTGACCTCCACTGACCCACCGCGGCACCACGCGAGACCACGGCACACCACACCACAGCGCGCCACAGAGCAACGCACCACAGCACGACGCGACGCGACGCGGCACAGAGCGGCACAACACGACACAACTGACCCTAACCTGAGGGACTAACCGAAGCCAGCCACCGCACACCCGGGAAGGCGCCGCGCCACCACGCCACACACCGGCACCACAGGCCACACACGGGACCACAGAGCGCCAGGCGACAACGGTGACGGACCACCCAGAAGATTACAGCCGGCACCGCGGAGGGGTAAGGACACGAGCAACCCCAGCCCCCTAACCCAAAACCACAAGCAGCCGCCTGGCGCAGCCGCCCAGCCGGCAGAGCCAGGACCTAACCCAGCAAGAAGGGGCGCCGAGCCCACAGTGTACAGAGCCCACCCGACCCATGGGGCCGGAACATGGCCACACAGAACCCAACTGAAAACAGCAGCCCGGAAGACAACACTGAATACAGGCCAGTGCATGCGCCAGCCCAGGGAAGGCAGAGGGAGGAACAGGCAAGCCCCCCCCCCAAAAAAAAAAAAAAAAAAAAGGAGGGGGGAAGGGGAAAAGGCACGAAAACAGCCCACAGCCGCCCAACCACCCGCCAACACCACCACAGGCGGCCAGGCCCCCCCCCCAGAAGAAAAAAAAAAAAAAAAAAAAAAAAGGGGGACCCCCGCAGAGGCACAGGCGAACCACCCACCCAAAACCGGCAACACCAAGCCAGTAACAGCGGACCACGGGGAAAAGAAAAAAAAAAAAAAAAGGAGAGCCACCAGCCCAACCCGAAAGAAAGGGGATGGAGGGACAGGGACCACAAAGCCCAGAAAAAAAAAAAAAAAAAAAAGAAAAGAAAAAACCAAAGCAAAAAAAAAAAAAAAAACACACCCCGACAACCCAGCCAAGACGGACTGGGCACAGGCGAGACCCGGGCCCGGCACACACGCCCACACCGCGCGCCGGAACCGGAAACGGCGGGGGGCAAGCGGGGCGCCCACGAAACCACACACGTCCCAAAAGCAGACCGAAACCGAAGCCCAACCACGAACACCACAAATAGCCGACACTAGGGGGACAACACCACAAATCGAGCCCAAAAACACCCACCCTAAACCCCAGCCAGGACAGACGGGGTTAACAAAACCCGCACCCAACCGCCAACCGGACCCAAACACAAACACGACACAACAGTAGGAAACCCAGTGCCCACAGCCCGGGCACTGAGGCAGCCCGTGCCATGCAGGTGACCCGGCCAAACGAGATCCGGAGCCCGGGGGTAAGGCTGCATCCTAAGGCCTGCGCTGCTTTGGGACTCGAGGCGGAGCGTGCGACACCCAAGCGCCTCGGAACCCTAGTACCAGGAACGTGCATGCACGCCTTGGGAACGGGATACGCCAGGAAGTCCGGTGAACCCCTAGGGTTCCGCCCAAAGGAGGGGACGTGCGCAAGCACGGGGGCACACCCTCCCGGCGAGACAAGCATGTCACGCTGGCGGCGATCAGCCCTCCCGGCGTAGCCCGGGGCCGCTTTGTTCGGGGCCAACAGTCAGGTCTAGCGGGAAGTAAGCCGCCTCCCCTCTTCACGCGCGAAGCCTCTTCCTGTTCGTCACAGGGGCGACGCCAGGGGGAACCATGGGGCGCCTCTCCACGACCGAGTGCACCTACCTACCTACCTCCAGTAATTAACCGAAGGAGGCTGTGAGGTGCCCCTCACAATCCGAAGGAATGAAGGCCTAATGATCAACATCCCCTCACCCACGACACTTTAGAAGTAGTGCTCTCCGTTTTTGGTCTAACGGATTGAGCGTGAAGATGCAACGTCGTTAGCGCCAGTTCAAATCCCTGCTTCCGAGTTTGGAAGAAGAGGAAACAAAACGGCATTGCTGAGGAGCGACCGCGTCACGAGGTCACGGCGACCTTTTTTTCGTGACCCTCCACAGCCAAGCCTGGGACCGCAGGCGAAGCCACCCAGGTGGGTGTTAAGAGCTGGGTACGGACTGCCAGACCTACTGGCGAACTCAGAGGTCAGAGGAAGTGAGCATCTATAGGGGATCGAACCGGGGCCCCTAGCTCGGAAGACTACAGTCCTAACCACTATAGTAGCGAAGGTCTTTGAAAAGTCCGGTGTTCGGCGGTACATAAGCCGTCTTAGACTGACCGCACGGTACATGTACATGTGGTAAAAATGTAAATAAAACCTGAATGAACTCTGCCGTCCGGAGACGCATATAAATATATAAAACCACCTCTACCGGCCTCCAAGGGACAGCCCCATGGCGCTGATGCAGCCCCGGATGCAGGCGGTGGATGGGCGGGTGCCACACGCAATGGACATGCCTGAGATGAAGTGGGAGAGTGACCCTGCTGAGGTTCGAACCAACGACCCCGGTCCGTTGACGAAGGCATTTACCAACTAGAGTAGCACCGGCCATGCCAGTATCGCAGAGTCAAACTTTAACAACCGGCTTTGGACTTACCGGAGATCATCATGGGGGGTGCACATCTATCGCGCGACCGTTCCGGGTCTCGAACCAGCGACCACGGGCCAAGAACCAAGTGCACTGCCCAACTTGACTGACGAGCTGTATACCGAGAAATGGCGAACGAAATTCAAACCTCTCATCGGTTACCGGATTGGTACATGAAACCTCCAACTTCTAGTAATCAGCTCAGATCTTCGCCTGTCCGGCTCGAACTGGACTTTTAAGGGCCAGGACAGTTAGTGCACCTTCGCCGGCAACACATGACGGCTTCAGTCGCACAAGTCCAATGTAGACCGATTTTCTCACTCATGTGGCCAAAGTCATCCGTTCACCAGTAACACCTCAGAATTGAACCTGAAAAATACGCAAAAACTTGTCTGGAGACTACAACACACCTGGTGTACTGGGTAGCCCCACAGTCAACTCGAAGGGGACGTAATTGGGACTGATGTACCAGGAATTTGAAATTTGGATCAGAATTTGATGAAACGGATGTGAGTGAGTAATGTACAAAAATGAGCTCAGAATGTCTCGGAATGTGGACGAACAACCACCTGGCTCAACGCTGCAGGCTTAACGCCACCGCGGAACCGGTCTGGTTGTCTTCGTTCACGCACCTGAGGCCCTTCATTGCCCTCCTGTGCCTGTGCTGGAGGGGGGCGTGGTGCTTCCGGTCCCACGGCACCTTGAGGCGCCGGATGTCGTGCAGAATGTGCTAGAATGTGTGGCGGAGGAGCTGGATCTCCGTCCACCACGACGGCCTTTGCTCCGTCCTTTTCAACTACACGGTCTGGCTTGCTCAGACAGTCAGTAAATAGGACCGGAATCTCACGATGAGCTCGCAGGTAATTTCTGAAACCTGTGGTATAACCATGTACAAAGGAAGAGGGAGGTTCCCAAGTGTTCTCAGACTCAGGGAAACCCTTGTACTTGACAAGAAACCGCCAGTTACCCTCATCATCCTTATAATGGCCGACAAGACATTCTACCTCGTAATTACCACCTTCAATCCTGCGTTCGGAAAGCCATTTGGAGGTCCGAAAAAAGGGGTTTGACCCTGCCCTTTGGACTCGGAATCTCAAGCTTAAGCGTGTCTCCGCTCACCTCCAACTCCCGATTCACATCCACACGCACCTTAAAACTATTCTCCCTGACTCGAGAAAAAATTTCAAAGGGACCTTCCCACAGGGGGAGAAGTTTGGAGTCTCCCTACTGAGTAGTTTCGCTTTTGCGGAGCCAAACACGGTCTCCTTTTTCGAGATCTTGTGGTTCTTTTCTGCCCTGGTTGGCAATGCTCAACCAATCTGCCTGAAATTTCTCAACAAGTCGCTTAGCCTCCTTTTCCCCAGCCTGAATCTCGTCGAAAAATGCTGATGCATCCTTACATTCCCGTGGATGATCTTACGGGAGGTTCCACCAGCACTTGTTTCGACCGAAAACAAGCTGATTGGGTGAGTACCCGTGATACAACTCTGTGTTGTGGTACCGGCGGAGCAGGGCGAAAAGGATCTCAAGCCAATCGACATCCTTGTCACTGGCGAGTTCTTTTCGCAACATATTAATCATGGTTTTTCCTGCTCGTTCTGCCGGCAGTGCCCTGTGCTGGTGGACCTCACATCGAAGATGATGGATTCCCAACCGAGCACAAAGGGTTTTCCACCACTCAGAAATATATGCACTGCCTGAATCAGTTAAAATCTCCGAGGAAACATCCCAGCACCCCATCCATGTCTGCGCACATCATTTGGCGGCAGCCTTGCCAGTCATGGCGTTCAAGTTGCAAGGCAAGACATGAATGTACCCTGAGTGTCTGCATTGAATTAATAACACACCATTGATTTTTTTGTTGGTCCAATGGCATTCCTCTCCCTCCAGGTCACCGAGGTAGAAGAAATCAGAGGTGACTCGGTCGAAGAGTCGCTCGGGTACGGGATGCGGCCTCAGATAGCCCTTAGGCTTGGCCGTAGCAGGCACCGCCACTGCACATTGGGCACATGATGAGGCCACTTTCATGCAGTGGGTGTGCAATCGAGCTCCAAAGAGACGATGTTTAATGGATTTTCAGAGTTTGGCGCCACGGGAGTGAGGAGTCTCCCATTTGTGCCACCAGTTGACAACTCTGGACGCCAATCTGTCAGGCACGCACAGTTTCTCATTCATCCACAGTTTTCCGTTGTCCAAAAAATATTCGGAATAAATTCCGTCCTGAAATGCTGACTTTGAAGTCAAATGTTCGTAGATTTCTTGAAACATATTATCGGATTTATATTCTTTGGACCAATCCTTGGTGAGCAGGGAGTCCTTGGGGATTGCCCGGGCAGGTGCCACAGGTTTTTGACCCAATGGATGGACACATCTGAACCGCACCACAGGATTTCTTCGTTTAACGAACTGGGGGGTGGGTTCTCCAGGTTTTAACTACTCTGAGGGTGTCAACACGCACTGCAGAGCATTGGACATGGGAATGTGGGGGATGATCCTCCACTGTGATGTCGTGGCAGGGCAATCGACCCTGCCGGACTGAACACTGTAGACGGTGGCGCTTAATCAACTGCCTTTCCTCCGCATCCCACTCAATTACTAACCCACGGTCTTGTTCAGTCCCATGGATGTTGGTCGACAGGCACGCTTCAGAAGCAGGATATGCCCATCTGCTTAAAGCGTCAGCGACAGTGTTGTACTTGCCTGGAAGGTAGGCCACATGAAGATCGAAAAGACTCAAAAACTCGTGCCATCTAGCACGCCGTCCAGCAGGACCTGACACCGTGTTGACATGTTCTGTCGACCAATACTCAAGAGAGCGATGATCCGTCAGAATTTCAACTCTGTTTGTGCCTATCCGCGATTGATATTTTTTTAAGGCACAGATGATGGCGTAGGTCTCCTGCTCACGGGGGGACCACTGCATTTGTCTGGGAGATAGCTTCCTCGACCAGAATGCAAGCGGATAATGAGCCCCAGTTTCTAAATCTTGCTGTTGTAACACTGCCCCAACCGCATACTTACTAGCATCAGTCCTAAGGTAGAAAGGGCGATCGAATTTGGGAACGTGCAAAGTGGCGACTTCGCAAAGGGCGGCTTTTAATTGCACAAACGCCTCATCGCACTCGTCGGTCCACTGCACTCGCACCTTCGAGCCCGCACGACCAGCCTCCCTACCGACCTTGAGTAATTCAGTAAGGGGGGCGGCGTACCTGGCATAATCCTTGACGAAAGTATGGTAAGAATTGCAACAGCCAAGGAATCCACGAAGGGCCGAAATGGTCTCAGGGCGCTTCCACTTCTGAATTGCCAGGAGCTTCCCTGGACTCGGCTGGCGAGTCCCATTTCGTAGCAAACTGCCACAGAATTCGACACTTACCAGGAATAATTTACCCTTCTTGGGACCGCAGATCAGCTGATTTTTGTCCAGAATGTCGAGGACCATGTTCAGCTGTTTCTCATGCAGGTCCACAAGCTCCTGTTCGGTTAAACCATCGCCCATAGTGGCGATGATTATGTCGTCGATATATACGGAAACGAATTCGCGAAGCTCAGGGTGCTCTGAAAACAAGACTTCTTCCATCATCCGTTGGAAAAAGCTCGGAGCATTCTTCAAACCCATAGGCATGACGGTCCACTGAACAGGACCCACTGGACTGCACATGCACGTCAGGGGTCTGGATGACTTCGCCAGAGGCATCTGGTGGAAGCCATGCCTTAGATCCAGGACTGAGAATAGTTTCCCCTTGGCTCTCTTCACGATTTCCTCCTCAATGAGGGGTAAAGGGTGAGAATCAGCCTTAGTTTCCGCATTTAAATTACGAAAATCAACCATCATGCGCCAACCATCAATAGTATTCTGGTCTGCTGGGGGCGGTTTAGGCACTGTGAAGGGCGCACAACACCACTCAGAATTCATGCACGCCTCCAACCAGCCGAATTCTCGCAGATTTCTCCGAATGATGTCACGAAGAATTTCATGCTTCTTGCCATGATTTTCGTAAGGTCGCTGCTTTTTGGGTTTTGCTCCCTCCTTTAGCTCGATGAACGCCTCTCCGTGCTGGCCACGCACTGGAGGGTTCTTGACGAGCTTACCGGAGAGGGTGGTGTCCTTTCGCTCGGCGAAAATCTTTTCCCTTCGCTCATTGCAAAGTTGACTTTCAACCTGTTCACCAGCCACCACCGTAGAGCAAATTTTCGCCAGATCTCGCGATCCAGCAGGCAACAGACCTTGTTTCAACGACTGAAACAGAGAGGGATCGACTCCCTCTTGCGGGTATGTCGTGGATGCCCGAACCTGCTGAGCATCTTCCACATCCTCACAGACAAAGGGGTCCAAAAAGGCCTCTAACTTGGGTTTTTCGTAAAATTGTCTGAATTTGACCTTCTTTCGGAATTTTTTTCCCCTGAACAGGTGGGAGATGCTTGCTGGATCTGATCGTATTGGGGTCTGACTACAACACCGTCACACCCCTGTCGGTGGTGGACTTGGTCCTGCTCCTGAAGATTCCAAGAAGAAGGTATTATTGCGCGCGCTTTGCATGTGACATTGCGCGCACTTCCGCTCATAGCACGCGCTTCGTTGACTTCTGCGCGCGCTACGTCCCCATGTTGCGCGCGCTATTTTCCTCAGGTACAAAGATTTGATTACTTGGACCAGAAGTAAGGTACCCACACACCTTTTTTCTCTCCCCTCCTATGCTAGTTTCGCCACAGAATGGAACCAGCTTGCAAGTAGGGAGGCAGGTCATTGCCTTGGTACGCAGATTGGCCAAGTCTGTGCGTCCCAGTACTAGGGTCTCTGTTCAGGCTATTCTTCACAGGTCTGGTTGTCACATAGCACTACAGGGGACGGCAGAGCCAGATGGGGAAGAGACTTGGTGCCTTCTAAAGGTTTGGGAGGACCTTGCCCCCCTCCTTGGGGGTGACATGAGAATGCACACAGCAGTGGTTGCCATGTACATGCTACTGGGGGACATGTATGGCACAATGTTTGAAGAGGGTGCATTGCAGGCTCCAGAGGTTGCCCAGGCTTTCCAGAGGTGGGTTTGTCCAGCAATAAGATCACCTTATATAAACTGGATGTTGCACGACGCAACAGTTACTATTCAGGCCATAAGGCCCTATGGCCTAGGAATGTTTTCGGGTGATCTTTTGGAAGGGAGCAACAGGGTGCTGAAGGACATTTGGTCCTCCTTTTGTGATAGAGGTGGGGGGGCAGGAACCCTGGTGTCGCCCCGCATTAAGATTCTTTAGGCAGGTGAATGAGCGTCTGTTCCTGTACTTTGAAGTACCAAGGTGGAATGGCAACTCCAGAAGCAACCTGTGCAATGCACAAAAATTGGCTGACGAGGTTCGGGCATATTTTGCGGATGAGGAACTGTGGTAGCGCGCGCTATTTGTGTTTTAGTGCGCGCTACATGCTATCTAATGCGCGCAATGATCCTTATCGCGCGCGCTATGCTGTTTTCAAGCGCCGGAACCCTTGAAATCGCGATATATAGTCGGAAGTAGCGTCCTATGACTACGCACTTAAAGCGTTTGGAATGCATTGATTGGAATTTGGAATGCATTGATTTGTTCCTTTTCGTCCGTTTGTTTTGGTGCTTTCGATTTTTTTGTTGCTGCATTTTGCTTTTTGTATTACTGCTGGAACAGGGGTACTTTAATGTAACCCTCTTGCCCATGCACCCCGCGGGCTGGGGGTATCCGCCTCCTGCAGCACCGCCAACAACTGCTGCAGGGGCCGTAGGAGCAGGTGCGACACCGCAACCACCGCCACATGCAGCTGTACAACCGGGACTGCAGCAGCCGTCGACGACGCCGTGGAGCATGCAGCCACAGGTACTTGCCGTGCGCACTACTGTTTCCGTTGCGCGCACTACTGCTTCCGTTGCGCCTGCTACGCTCTTATTGTGCGTGCTAGCTGTCTCGTTGTGCGCACTACGCACGTCCTGGTTGCGCGTGCTTTGTCCTGTTTTCCGCAGACGCTGTCCCAGCAGCTGACCCAGTTCTCCCCAACTCAGCCTCTGTGGCCCGCGCCGCAGTCCCCGTTACGAGGTGCCTCACAGCAGCTGTCTCCCACGCTGTTCCCCGGTGGGTCGCCCATCTTGGGCTCCCCAGTGCGCGGCAGTCTTCCAGTGGGCCAAGTGCAACAAGTGCTCTTACCACTGCCAGTGCAGCAGCAGCAGCAAATGCAGCAGCAGCAAGTGCAGGCTGCGGCCCAGCAAGTCAGCAGCCAAGAACAGCAGCAGCAGCAGCAGCAGCAGCAGGTCCAACCAAGACAGCAGCAACCCCAAGTGCAAGCACAGTTTCAGTCTCCCCCACCCGGGCCACGTCAGGGCTTCGCCTTCAGCAGCGACTTCAAGAACCGAATCTGGCCCAACCAAAACAGCACCATCTGCGCCCAAGGGCCCAGCTGGGCATGGCTGAAGGACGTGACACCGGCCTACCTCTTCGAGGTGGCCTTCTACAAGTTCTGGCGCCAAAGGGCCACGGCCATTGCCAAGATCCTAGACGGAGCCGTGAAACTCTGCTGGTATGACGAAAGCATTACTGGCACCTGGTGCAGTCTGCACAACCTGTTGAACCCCTCCGTGCCAACCCAAGAAGGACAAGCTGCCTGTAGACACTGCAAGGTGGAGGAGTACGAGCTGCTGTTCTCGTGCTGGGCAAGTTATGAGTGGGGTCACGTTTGGACCCACACGCCTCCGGGTGCCACCGCAAAGACCGTCCACCACTTCTACTTCAACAAGGACACACCGAGCTTCATCAACGGGACCGACGCGGGGGCAATGGCCTTCAAGAACGAGTGCGCCTCGGTGAGAAATGCGGGTGCCAGTTTGATGCGGGGGTCAGCCAAAAGAGGAGCCAGTGCCGCAAGGGCAATTGCAACCGGCGCCACAGTCAAAACCACGGCGGTCAAGGACGAGGAGCAGCCGCAGCAGCAGCAAGTGCAGCAGCAGCAGCTCCAACAGCAGGCAGCCATGCAGCAGGCAACGCTGCAGCTGCTCCAGCAGCAGCAGCGGGTGCAGATGGCCCAGCAACAGCAGCAACAACAACAACAACTGGCACAGCCACAGGTACGCGCTATGTTTCCCATTGCGCGCGCTTTCGACATTGTTGCGCGCGCTTCATTTGTTGTAGCACGCGCGATTTGATTGTTTGCGCGCGCTACGGCCCTACCTTCTGTCCCATTGTCACGTAGGTGGGCAGCTTCGAGCAGCTTCTGTGCCTGGGATCCCGCAGAGGGCCGTTGATGATCAGCGTGCCCGCGGACATTGCCGGGCAGTCCAAGCATGCGGCCGACTGGCTTGACGGACGGAAGGAGCAAGGCCCCTCCCCGGTGCTGGCCCGGGCTAAGCGGCAGCTGGAGGAGCTGGAGGTGGACTGGGCCGACGCCTTTGCCGTGCCGGAGACGGAATCCGTGACAGTCCCAAGGCCCAAGAAGACGCGTACCGAGGAGCCAGCAGCCACCAGCCACCTACCACCAGCCATCTCCGCCTCCCACACCGCTAAGCCCCCCCACCCGCCTGGAAAGGTCCTTGCCCAGAAGACTGCCGACCAGCGGCTGATGGCAGAGGCGGCACACCGAGTCCAACGTCAGGCGGAACAGGCCAAGAAGAAAGAGGACGAAGCAAAGAAGAAGAAGAAGGAAGAGGACGATAAGGAGAAGAAGAAGGAGAAGGATGAGGAGGAAAAGAGGAAGAAGAAGGAGAGGGAGAAGAAGGAGAAGGAAGAGGAGGAGAAGAGACGGAAGAAAGCAGAGGAGGAGAAAGCACAAAAGGTAATGCAGCGCGCGCTATTGTCGTCATTGCACGTGCTATGCATCTCATCGCGCGTGCTATGTTCCGTATTGCGCGTGCTATGCCTGTGCTATGCCTCCGCGCTACTCTTTCCAGGCACCCCAGCCGCAGCTCGCATCAAAGCCAGCACCGAAGCAGCCTGTCCCAGTCCCAGACCAGCCACAAGAACAAGGAGGTCCGTGCGGTTCCACCCCACCCAGTACGGCTCCCAAGGCCAAGCAGCAGGGCAGAGCCGACGCGGACAAGGAGGCAAGAGAGGAGCTCATGCAGCGCCGAGATTGGTCCTACAAAGACGGCTACAAGCCTCGGTGGATCATCTACTGCACCACTGCGATCGCGCCGATGATTGTGGAGGGAGCCGAAATCAAGCCAGCAGGCGCCAGGAGGGCCCCTCAGGACCACGTGGCCATCATCATCCCCAACGATCAGTGGAGCCCCAGCCAACAAGGGGAGGAGGAGGAGGAAGAGGACGACTGGTCGGAGTTCATGCCCAACTGCCAGGTGTTCTCCGCCAAAAGCAAAGCGTATGAGGAGTTGGGCAAGTGGCAGTCGTGGTGGGAGACGTACGAGGCCGATGACATTGTGGACCTCTGCCCCGACCCAAAGACCATGAGGATGTCCCCGTCCAAGCCACCAACCCCAAAGAAGAAGAAGCCCCAAGGAGACCCACCAGCCCAGCCACCAGCCCCCCCACAAGGAGACAAGGGACCTGCCGAAGCTGCAGCACCAGCAGAAGCACCAGCAGCAGCTGCACAAGAAGAAGAGGCACCAGTTCCAGCAGCAGCAGCAGCACATGAAGACGACGCACCAGCCCCACCACAAGAAGGAGGGGCACCAGCGGCCACGCCACAAGAAGGAGAAGGAGCAGCCCCGAAAGAAGAAGAGGCACCACAAGGAGCAATCCTAGAAGGCGACCCAAGCCCACAAGAAGAAGGGGATGCAGCCCCAGCTGCCACCGGGGCAGAAGACCACAAAGAAGGGGATGCAGCCCCAGCTGCCACTGGGGCAGAAGACCACAGACCCGAATGGGAGAAGGAGTGGGAGGCCGAAGTGGTGGTCCAAACCATTAAGGATATCACTGAATGACAGCGCGCGCTATACCTGGTATAGCGCGCGCCATAAGGCTGCCAGCGCGCGCTATAAATATGTTGCGCGCGCTACACTGTTTTCGTCCGTGAGGACCTGTACTGTTGCACACTTTTCAGACCTTTCAGACAGTGTTTTTGCATGTGTCTTGGGTTGAATGAGCAACAGGGAATGTTTTTGAAAAGCAAGGGGTTTTTGAGAAACGCAGGACACTGGAAAAAGCATGGTTTTGAAACATTTTCCGGCTTTGAAAAATTTGAAAAACGGGACAATATAGCGCGGTAGAGCGCGCGCAATAGGCGCGCTATAAAGGTCGTATTTTTGAAAATTTGCGCGCACTATGGAAAAAATGCGACATTGCGCGCACGCAGGGAATCAGACGTTCCAGATTCCAGGTTCGGCACCGTATCATCTCCTTCCAAAAAATCGGAAAAATTCGAATCTGAATCCGTACCATGGTCAAGACCTGATTCTGACCCATGGTCTGATGTGCAAGATCCGTCAGAGATGAGACCTCCATCGACTAGAAAAGCGACGGAAGGCCACGGCCGCTGTCGCAGGGGACCAGTGTCGTCCCTGGCGTACAGCTTGACGTGCTTGACGTCGTGGGGGAGGCGGATGGAGTCGACTGTCATGGCCAAAACATCCTTCCACCATGGTTTCCAATCCCATAATGGTACGACAAGGATGGCCTGTGTGCAATCCTCCTTTATTTTTTGAACGACCTCTCCCAACAAATGAAAAGGGGGGTTTATCCACAGCCTTTTATCCCACTTTACTGCCCATGCATCGTCAACTAAGCGCTTGAAACGCTTGTTTAACTCGTTGCAAAAGGCATCCTTGGCGGGCACAAAATCGTGGTTCTCCAAAAAATAGGAACATATATAATCACGTATCGCCACTTATCTACAACGCGGTAGTTGGAAGACTTCCAATTGCGCGGTTTGGGACGCTGAGGGACGCTCCTGTAGCAAGATGCTGTAAGCGGTAGTGGGTTTATCTCACTAATCCCTTCATCCTCACCAAAAGCTGTGTTCACCCTTCGACTCAAAAATTCTTTTGCATTTCGGTACCCAGAATGCAAGAACCGAAAGCTGGGAGCTTCCTGCTCTCCCGATTCCAAAATAAAACAACGTATGTGTCCTACAGGGGCCACTTTGTTCTTCGTTAAAAATGGATGACCTAAATAAAGGTCGTATTTGATGGCCGCTCTATAAAAATAATCCTCTAAAACAACATCCTCTACCTTACCTTCCTCCCATAAATCCTGGGCGACCATGTGCGCCTTCAGAAACGAACCTGTATTCCCTCCTGGAAGAGCATGACCTGAAACGCCTTACAGGTTAACGGGGTGCAGCGAAGTGTCAACACATTCGTCTGGTAAAAATTTTTCTGACTGAAGATTCACTTCACTACCATTGTCACAAAGACACGTAGCAAGGTGTTTGTTCCCCTTCTTGTCAGTAACCCACAGACGACAAATGAATTGACGAGCTCGGTATTTGTTGGGAACACCGATCTCCACAACATTCCTATCTCCATCCGCCTCAACTGGCGGTGGTCCTACAGACAACGCTCCAATGTCCACGATCGGACATTCAGGAAAACGCCTGATTGTGTGTGGGGTGGCCACACAATCTTGGCGCCTTTAAGCCTGATAATCTCCCTCGTATTCCTGTTGCACGGTTTCCCAGGAACCGTCCTCGTCCTCCCACTGGTCTCCCAGACCTTCTTCGCCAAGATTCCCTTCTTCATCGGGGGCATCCTGGTCCTCCGTCGTCACATTATTATAATAATCCTCGTCGGAACCAGCAACTTGGTGCACTGATGCACCACGACCTGAATTAGAGTTCCGCTGACCAGATGATCCTTTCCCTCGTCCACCTTTCGTGCCCTGGGAGGTCCCCTTGCCCTTACCAGCGCTCATTCCCTTGGAATGTCCCGCGAACTGGCCACTAGATTCGCCTTTTCCCTTGGAAAAATTGCCTTTTCCACCATTACCCTGGGCAGAATTGGACTTACCATTTCCATTTTTAAAATTTTCTGGAGAGCGTCCTTGGCTGGATTGGCCGTGGTTTCCCTTGCCTCCAGAAGTCTGCTGGCCTTTACTGCCTTTACCTTTTCCGCTGGGCGTCGATTGGCGATTTTCATCCACCTTCTTGACAGGGGCTTTGGGCGGATCCTTGCTGGCTTCTTGTGCCACTCTTTCCGCATCGGTCTTATTCCACCAGTGATTCTCAGTGGAATGCGACTTGGCACGGTTGGTGTGACCGAAGGACAAACAAATGGCGCAGTCTTTCGACTGCGTGTTATTTACATTCTTCTGATTCCACCTTTAGAGGGGGGATTTTGGCTCAATCCTTCATGGAATTGCTGATGATTGGCATCCGCCAATTTTTCCAACTCCTCCCACAATTCAGTGGGCGTGAAGCTGAAAACCCACGGCTTTGCCACGAGCCGAGTTCCTCCAAAGGAGACGCCTCGGTTCACCACTTCATTGAAAATATCTCTGTCCTCCTTCTCCGCGAATTTCAATCTCCAAGCACCGTCCTTTTCCTTACACTTGGAAAAGTTAGTGGGCGAGCACTTTTTAAGGGCATCTCTGACCTGAAAACGACCTGAGCCCTTAGGGAATCCCGTGACTTCAGTCCACCAGGATTTCACCTTCTCGTTGGACTGCTCCTGCCTCAGCGATGCAGCCGTGTCGGCAGGCATTTTCGCGAAGATGATGGCCTTCAATTCGCCATCCGACAGATGTTCCCCAGCACTCTCAGCCTCATTCACCAGATTTTCAAAGCGGAGTCGCTTGTTCTGAACCTCGTGGAGAATGAGTTTGGGAATGTTCGGGAAAGAGGTGAGGAGGGTTCGGTAGTGGTCTTCAGGCAACCTACTTCCTCGTCCCTCAAGCAGAGCAAACAATTCACTGTAGGTGAGTGGGTTAGAGGAATCAGCCCTATCAGTGTAGGATTTAATCCACGTGTCACGAATGGGACCCTCTAAACACTCGAGGAGAGCATCAAGCTTCTCGTCGTCTCGAAGCTTGTTCTTGCCAACCCACAGAGAAAATTCTCTTTTAAAAACAGCCCACCGGCGAGGGTTGCCATTGTATTTTGGTTGTTTTGCAATGGCTCTCAGTTTAGCCCTCACAGGGTTAATAATGTCCTCAATGCCGCCACCACCCGCCAGGATGGGATTGACCTGGGCAGCACCTGAGACGCCGGCGGCGCCCAGAAGACTCTGGGCGAGCAAGACCTGAGCCGCAATCATGGGATCAGCGGATCTTTTCTCGGCCAAAACTTCTGTTTTCTTTTTGGTCCTCGCTTCTGAATCACACTGAGGATTTCTACTCTCAAAAACTCTTTCTTTTAATTTTTCACGTTTTTTCTTTTGTTCTTCCGCTCTGGAATCTGTGGTAGGCGCGAGTGAAAAAACTTCAGTCGCTTCATCAGCTACAGAACAGGTAGATCCGACTGGCGGATCTGTCAATGGCAAATGAGAGGAGGGGTGAGCGAAAGATCTTCCCATCGAAAAAAAATGGAAGAGTTTTTCCTGATTAATTTTAATCGCCTGATTCTCAGCAGCGAGGGTGGCGATTTCTTTTCGACACGAGCAGTGGTGGGCACAGGACACATGAGAGGCGGTTTCAGACCGCGATCCAATTGATTCTGGCTTCCTTACCACGTCTTCCTGCTCGTTCAGCCAACTCTCGATGGTGTTCGCGGCAGGTAGTTCTTGAGATTCCTCCTGCGCCACCTTGAGAAAGGCTTGCTCCAACGCCGACTCCAGCGACACCACATCGACCTCCATCGTCTTGGCGGTGGACTTGACTGGCACCGGCGGATGTTCTCGGTGAAACCTGCAGTAGCAATGGTGAATTTGCAGGCACCATTGGTCATACAAATCCAGTCGCTGTAGGCTTTCGATCCTCTGGAATTTGATCCTCCAGCGTTCCTGGGATTCCTGGATTTGAGTGTCCAACTTGGCGGAGACGGCCTGCTCGATGGCATTCTGGAGCAGCAGGTCGATTTCCGCAGGCGTAGGTGTCATTCTGGCGGGCATCTCTCCTGGTCCACTTGCGATCGGCGCATCTCGATGCACATGCATACTTTCCTTGGATGGGAGACGAATGTCGTCCTCCTGACTCGATGAGTCTCCACCCAAGGAGCCGTACACTCCGCTGGGACCAGCGCCTGGTGAAGGGCCGCTTGGGGGCCCGGATTCTCGACTGGGATCGGGGACTGAGCTGGGGTGAGGAATGGGTATGTATCTGGGGCAGTCAGGATTCTGGCAAGGAATCCCTAACTCTTCGGAGAATGTCGCAACTATGCAACATTCTACGCCGTCCTCTGAGCCATCTGGATCATCTAGATCGCAGATGCTCTCGTCATCACTGTCCGGTGGGTCGGACTCGTACTCCATACCTATAACCTCGAGGCTGAAGGCTGCTCTGCTACCATCTAAGCTATTCCCTTTGAGAAAGCTCCGCGGAGCATGGCCGGAGGGCTCAGGGCCGGCATGGGGAAAGGGAACAGAGGGCAGGTATCCCTTCTGTGCGTCCTGGCGGTATGGAGGGGTCGGTGCTGGGGCCTTGCCCTTGGGGTCCATGAGATACAAGCACGACGGTGAAGACAATGAAGATGAAGATACAAACTTGCAAAAAATCCCAGTCTACAAGAAAATGTAGGCGGATAATATGATACATATGATTCCGGAATATTCTTCCTGTATAATTTATAAAAAATCCGATTGTGAAAAAATATTTGGCTGATTTGATTTGCGCACGCGCGCCGGCGATCCCACTAAATCATCGGAACGCGACCATCTCAGCCGCAACGGACACCAGAATTGAATCCGGCGTGTCCATAATATACAGGAACTGTTCGGGTAAAATTTTGGGTAGCCTTCCCATATGTAAATGTCCGGAAATGAGCTGAATCTGACTGAATGGGGGTGCATTGACCTGAATTGACCTCAGATCTGCGCGGATGGAGGGTAGCCGCACTTACAAAGGAACGTTAACTTGGCCACGAACAGGGGGGCGGGCAGGTATGCTGCCAAGATTCGTTCTTGCCGTGTGTCCCCTCACTCATGTGGTGCCGTGTGACAGCTGGACGGATTCATGTGGCCCGCCGGCCTGCCCACAGTGTAGAGCAGTTCTGTGTTGGTAGCGCAGCCATTTTTGATGGCTTCATGATGACCTGTGTGAGGACCAGCCCAGATGAATTGTAAATCGGTGAAATGGGCTGGACAGCTCTCCTTTCTGTTCCGTTGAATATAGCACAACACAATACAACACAACAGCGCACGGGGGGCGCCCAGGTGCAGTCCCTGACCCCAACCCCCCCCCCCCCCTCTTGGGAGCCAAAATGTTTAAAAGGTCCGGACCATAGTACAAGCCAATATGGAGAAGTTGGCGGGCGCCGCAGGCGCCGGCTGCCCCATTTGAAGGGGTTGGTAAAACCGGTCAACCCATGTGTTTGTACTCAAAATGCTCAGTTTTTTTTGAGCATTTGCTGTGGAACCCCAAGAAGGCAGGGTTTACCATTGATTTCCTCCCCCTGTTGGGGACCCCCGAGAAGGCAGGGGTTATGTAGCCACTTCTGATTTCATCCCCCAAAGAGGTCTCTCTACTGTCAACGCCCCCCCCCCCCCCCACCCCGGCAGGGGGTGCGGGCGGCTACAACCACCGTGACATTGGTGAGGAGGCAGAGTGGAGACCTCTGTTGTTGTATGCTAACCCCTTAGGCCACCGCGTCCCTGCCACTTTGTTCATAGCAAGGTTTATGAAGACATGAGTGCAGGTCATTATGAGATGATCAACAAGGTTTCCTTGGGGGTGAGTGGACCGGGAGGCGGCTCCGTGGGCCCGAATATTGCCTGGACACCACGGCGGTTCGAAGAAAGGGGTGGGTTTTGGTCCCCCCCCCCCCCTCCACCCCCCCACCCCCTTCAAGGGGCCAAAATTCTTAAGGGGTGTCGGGGTCAAGGACTGCACTTGGGCGCCCCCCATTCAACAGCGTGTCGTGTCGTGACGTGTCGTGTCGTGTCGGGTCGTGTTGGATTGTGCTGGCCTGTCGTGGATGTACCTCCTGCTCATGGGACAGGCATGTGGCACATACATGCACTAGTTGGTGGTTGCCTCCACCCCATCCAAAGCTCATTCCAGAAAGGGCAAAAACCATTGGTAAATGCCCTTGGGGCCCTGCTACATATGCTCGTGCGCATTCATGCATGATGGCATGCAGGCATTAATGTGTTCATGCATATGCAGTTTTGGATATCTTTGTGCACAATTATGAAAATTGTTGTGGCATACGAATGACAAATTGTGGCATGTGATATCCTGCAACTGGTGATGATGCCTTTGCTTTATGGTTGACATGTTGCAGATATACGGTCAATATCTGTGGTGCTTTGATACATGCATCGGCAGTACACGGAAGAAACATTTCCTGGTTGATGCGACGCGGTTCCATACCTGCGCTCGTTTGTGCTCTCCATTTTGGGGATCCATCAGATTACTGCTATCGTGACTTTTTGCATAATTTGCTGGTTGGGCTTAGTGCTTAGGGCTTAGCAAGAGGGTGTTGCACGCAACGTGCGCGCGCTGTGCAAAGTTTCGATATATCCGTTTTCACGGGCAGTGTTTCCCCCCCCATTCCAAGCTCAAAGGCACCAGGTTATGGTACGGCGGGCTGCGTTGGGGTGCTTCTAACTAAATGTTACCTTTGCCCGCCTATTGTTGCATGTTGTAGTGTTCTTAATGGTCATGTTCGTTGTCCCTCAGCTCAGATTTATCATGTCTTTGTCCTGGGTCACCCCTGGAACACATGTCTTCTACAATCGCGCGAGTGCGGGTGCTCGAGTCCCAGCAGTGTTGGGTTCTTCACCGCAGCCCGGGGACTTTTTGCGGATCCAGTATGAAGTTGGTGGCAAAGTAGTTGTCCATGAGGCTGCTGCACTTCACCGCATTGAGTTCCAGATCAGGAGTTCCAAATCCGGGTGTACCAGCAGGGGCCAACAAGGGCAGAAATAGGGACACTGGGAACCATCAGACTAAAAAAAAAATTCCTGGAAGTAACCAAAAAACCCCTGCAAGGCAGAAAGAAACACCAGGTACCCTCCAAAGGCCTCTGGCGACCATTGACACACATTTGGAAACACCCGCCAGAGTGGTTTGTAGTGGGCCTCTTCACTGGGTAAAATCTCCAGAAAACACCGGAAAGGGGCCGCACCGTGCGCGCGCCGTGCGACAACACCCCCCAATGGTGATTTCTACCAGGCTGCCCTTTGGGCCAAATTTATGCTGAACACTCGTTTTTGGCTTGAATTATGTACTGGAAAATTTATGCGAATTACAGATCCAGAGAAAACTGGCAAGCCTCAACATCAGAAGATACCGATTTAGATTCCTTTTCGGGCGCGCGGCACGGCTAATTGGCCCGCAAGCTCAGAACCAGCTCAGATTGTCTTGTGTGATGATGGGTGAATTGGCTTCTTTGGGCGGCATATTGTATTGCTTTGCGCTCTAAATTTTCGTGATGATGAATGTGCTTCACTCCAACCTCCATACTCTGAACTACCCCACCTAGGAAGGACAGGGGTTTATACAATTTTTTGTGACCCATGGGTTTGCTCTCCTTATGGGCCATTTTGAGGGGGGGTAAAAATCAGGACGTTTCGAATGTACTTGCCGCAAAAGTAGCATGTGGTGTGTGCAGCGCAAGTACTCCGTTGTTTTCATACAGTTTCACACAGCACTTGGTCACCTCGCATTTAAAGGATCCTTAGTTACCACCAAGATTGTCTATCAGCTGTCAGAACAAACGGGTGAGGAGAGAGCGTCAGATGACACAAAAAGCTTGAACGTACCTAGGAACTTGCATTGCAAGCACAAGAGAAAATCACACATCTACAGCACCAAGAGCATTCAATTGAACATACTGATGGTTCGGCAGAGTGGGTTACCACCGTTGGTTGGGTGGGAGGATATGGATGGAGCTGGGAACATATTTTGTACATTCCCCCAGGTGGCAGGCAGACAATCAATAGGTGGCGACCCATATTACGAAAAAGCAGAAACAGTGGGCCAACACAGCAGCTTGGTGGAATTTTTTATAACCCCCCACCCCTTGCGTGCACTCCAGCGTGGTGGCAAAGTGTCTTCACTCCGCACTGCAGTGTGGACCCTTCAATGTGTTGGTGCCACGACCCGCCACCGATGGAGAAACCGAAACGGTGGGCCAACACAGCAGCTCGTGAGTGGCGAGAAGTTGATTGACGCTGCCAACTGCCAGGAGAGCAGCAATATCTGAGGGCTTGTCACCACTACCCCCCCCCGCCCCCTTGCTGTTGTAAACTGAGCCTCCAAATAGTATTGTCTCCCCTGTCTTTTGCCCAAACTGTGCAGCAGGTTTAATGTATGGGTACGAAGTGTTAGCTTATGCATCCCTGAGCCATAGATTTTGCGATGTCACATCTGCCTCGTGCATCGATTAACCGGTAGGTTTGCTGTACACAACAGCCCATGGAACGCCATCACCAGGTAAGGGCTGAAGTGCCGAGGTGACACACATGCATGCATAGTGCATACACACCTTGGTCCGCCGCAGGCCGCCAGGGCACGGGGGTTGTGTGCTGTTGGCTCTGGTGCCTCATGTGCTCGGCCACCCCCAAGATGACATGCGAATCACACGAATGCAGTAACTCCATGGGACATATCCGGTAGGCACCCTGGGTTGACTGCCTGGTATGAATTGCAGTGAGGTGGTTTTTTGGATTGGCTGTTGCTCTAATGTCCTCGCAAGTTTGTGTGCATCACCCTTCCCTCCTTGGTTTGACATGGGAAACTTTTGTATAGTAAAGCAACAGCATTATAGGCACAGTGTTGGCTTGTGTGCAGCAGGACAGTAAAACAAAAGGCATAGGCTAAGAGCGACCAGCGTCGCGTCGCGTCACCCCCCCCCCCCCCCCACAGGCGCGACTCCCCCTCCTGGGCGCTTTTGGGTGACGTGGGATTCACATGACCTTTTGAATTCGAACTTCGACTCATGGATTTATGACCTGTTGATGCTCGAGTTATCTGCAGCACCTGTGCGGCCAGCAACTGAATAGTTAGCTTGAGTCAGGGAGCAGCAAGATCTAGGCCCTCTAATCAGCTAAAGTCCTGCACTCTCTGCCGACGGGCTAGCGCGTCCCATGGCTGTTGTGCCTCGTACTGCACTTTGAAGAAATGTGCCTACGTCACTCTACAACGGTGGTTGAGGGGATGGTGACGGTGGTCTGGGGCCTGGCGTGCCTTCCCGATGGGGTTGTTGCTCCCGAGCTACACACGCTGTCCCCTGAAGTGGGGCGTGGACGACGAGGCAGGGCCGTCATGGCGGCCATCCTGGGGGCTCCAGTGGCGCTCGGGCGACCATGACCTGTGCAAAGTGGCGATGGGGACGATGGGGCTCAGAAGCAACACTAGCTGACCAAAGTACATACGGAGGGAGAAATGGTTGAAAGCTGGATGACTGCTGAAAGCATGGAGAAAGAACGGTCAGTCGATGACCATTCTTCGACATACCTGTGCTTGGATTCCAGATCGGTGTGAGTTCAATTTCTGTGCAGTGTCTGCACACTGTGTGTGCAGTGTATGCCCAGTGTGTGTGTATTGTGTGCGCAGTGTGTGTACAGCGTGCTTAGATTCAGACCGTGGAATTTCACCCTGCTTCAAAAATCAGGCACATTTTAATGCTGTTTTAAAGCAGCAATAATAGAAGACTGCACGGTGCTTAATGCAAGACACGTGACAAGACGAGACAAGACAAGTGACTATTCAGCGCCCAGAGCTGCCCAGTAAACGTTGCGTAGAATGCTGTGGAGGGATAAATCGTTACAAGCAATTGCAAGCAATCGTGTGCTGGTTCTGGCCTGGCACTGCTGTGGGTGGGAGGGATGCCTCGACGTCGGTAGCAACCTCTGGGCCACACAAATTCCTAGTCTCACGCCCATGGACATTTACTGCTTTTGTTCTTCAAGACATACTTAAATACACATCAAATACACAAGAGCAACAAGAGCCCCCCGATGCACAGAACACTCCAATACTCTAGAAGGTGATGCATCCTCCAAGGTCACTCCAACTACGCAGCCAGCAACGGTGCCTGGAACCCCAGTTAAATGTATATCATCTTAATGGCCGGGGTTAGAGGTGCAAAGGTTGCAGGGCCATGACGTCAGGTTTTGAATTGGCCAGCATGATCCTGACCTCATGCCAAACTCGATCAGTGCGACATCAACCCGTACAGAATGTTGCTTTGAGTTCGCCACTTTCACGTGGCTATCGAATGTTTCATGGTCGGGTTGAGATCAGACCCAGGCATTGCAATGATAGGAATAGGAATGCAATTGCATTGCAATGATAGGAACGCCGCAACAGGTCCGACCCACCCCCCAGACTGTAAGGCTCCACCACCAAAGAAACTATACGACCACCCCCCGGCTGGGGGCAGTATCTACGCGGGATGGCAGCACAATTTTTTTTTATCACAACACTTATACCACGCACTACGAGCAACCACAGGGCTTGAACCGGCCCCACTATTGTGCGAGCATGGGTACTTGACCACTATGATAAGAAGAGGCCAGTGGAAACCCGCTGCAATGCAAAAACGGGGTCCCCCTCCGCACCGACTGTGCCTCCTTCCAGGGATGTGAACCCCCGTCTCTGGCGCACCAGCCAGGTGGTCTATCTGCTATGCTATGACGAGGCTGTTATATGTCTGATCCCAAACCCACCAGAATATTGCTCATCGAACCGCCCACCCCCCCCTACCTCACTTTTTCTCGGTATATCACTGGACTGGATTGGGATGGGAACGGGGTTGCAATCCGCACCAGTGACGCCTCCTCCACCGACGACAGCGCCTCCAAAATGGAGGACCTACCAGGTGTATTTCTGCTATGCATGCGTTCCCATTCCACATCATTACGCTCATCTCGACGGAGCCTCGCCCAACGATTGCCCAACCCGACCCTGGGAGCCCCCTCTCGAGGCCCCTCTGCAGTTGGGGTGATTAACATAACCCGCGAAGGGCCCTAGGGAGGGTGTCTGACGATCGCCCCTGCCAGGTCACTCTGCCCCCCCTCTGGGTTGTCACAACGGGGGGGCTACATCCACCTTCTGATAGCTTGCCAAAAGTGCATCATATAATTCATAATCTGTGGACCCCCCACTATCTCCACCGTCACTACCCCCCGCCGCCTGCACATCCGGCTGCTCTGTCAACCCCAATGGGTCCCACAACCCCTCAACTAATACCGTCTCATCATCATCAGAAGGTGGCAGGGGGCAGGGGGTGGGAGCATAGGCGGAGTTGAAGTCCAGGGGTGATTTGCACGGGCACAGGGGAAGACGGTGGAAACATTGTATGCAGAAGCACATTTTCAGGTCAGCTCCAACATGTCCGAAACTGAAGGGGGCTGGGGGTGGCGCATCGTTGTGGGTGGGAATGGGATGAAGAGGCTGCTCTGCTTATGATACACCGCGAATCTCCAACGCCCGGAGCTGTGCCCACGCTGCATGCTCATGCTTCACAGAGGTGTATACACCATGCGTACTGCCATGATCGTTGTCACGGTCCTCCTGACACGGTGCATGCGGGACTCCTGGGTCTTGGCCTCTAACAACAAGTCGTCAGGCAGAAATCAAGCTCCCCCCAACAAACATGCAACCTGGAGCCCCAAAAGACCATGTCTCTCTTGCCCATCCCTGCTGACGTGCACCAACGAGCGCATTGAGCGCGTTGCTGAAGCAGCTGATTGGCCTCTGTCGCTGTTCCACCCTGACAAACAGTGTGCCATCTATCTTAAAGCGAAGCCCGGGAATCACGGCTTGGGGCATGTCTTCATGGATTTCAACTACCTTGTGACTGTCGCCGCTCTGAACGGTGGCACTCTGATCTCCCAATTCACCACGAGTGCCCACGGTGTTTCACATGCGCATGCCGCCCATTTCTTCTTCGGAGACACCTTCATGCCGCACATACCGGCAGATTGCAATCACACGCAAGTTGCCAACATCTCTCAAGCCCCCAGCAGGATTCAACGACTCCAGGCGCAATGTAGCACAGATGCTCGGAAATGTATGGTGGTTAACGTCGCCTCTGTCGTGAGCGGCGTCAGCCCGTTCAACGTGGCAGCATGGCGAGAGATCTACGAGTCCCCAAGACAACAGGTATCCTACCCATAGTCCACCGCTACCTCCCCCTCTGGCCCAGTGTACATGGACGTGCCCTCACAACAGGCTGTCTAAGGTCAGCCAGGGCCCGGGGTACACCCTTTCCTGGACTCAATTCTCCAGCAATGGTGAGCTAGAGGCCGCTGCTGCTACATAACAAACCTACTCCATGGCATCTTAGGGCTCGTATTCCTGACACGTTTTCCATGTTTGTTGAGCATCATCTATCATCTTGTTGCTGTTTGCGTGTCATGCGTAGTTCTTTGCCGCAGCAATTGTATTTGTTGTTTCCTGCAAGCAAAAGCAACGTGCACCGGTTGTATTTTCTGGGGGTGCTTGTGGTCGGAGGCAGTCGCAAGGGGTATACACTGCCACTCTAGCATCAGATGTGTATGCGTGGCCAATCCAGAATCAAAATGCATGCAGACCCCATCCAGCACCAGAAATGTATACATCATCCATTTGTAATCATAGTGCGTGCATCACCAGGCTGATGCCAGAAACCATGTATTACCAGTGGGCAAGCAGAATGCATCCATCGCCAGTCTGAAATCAAGCAGCACGGCCGAAGATGTGGCGGTCTGTCTACGCCAGAAGGTAGTCCTATATTCCCATGCCATGGTTTTTGTTGTTCATTGTTTACCCAATCCATGCGCTTGGCTGCGCGCTTGCCTCATTCTTGTCACATCAACCGCTGGATTCGGTTGCATGATGTGCAGCGTCTACCGTTTGGTTTGCTTTCTGCTCGTCTGCGCTTGTTATTTGTTGTCTACACATTTGTTGGGCTTTGTGACGCGGGGTGGGGGGCTGTTGTGGATCCCATCTCCTCCCTCTTCTCCTCCCGCCCCATCCCAATCCTGCGCAGGAAACCCGCTTCAGACTGCTGCGGCTATCCAACGACGGAGGCAATCAAGCCCACACCCCAGACGCCTGGCCGACTGTCATTGCCGTGCATATCCGCCGTGGGGACATTGTGAAGCTCAATCAGGCAATTCGCAATGTCCCCAACATCGCCTACTTTAGGTTGCTCCAGCGCCTGCTCTTCATTCTGCAGTCTCCCGATCGCGGCCGTGCAATCCGCGTGATCCTGTGTGCGGAGGGTGCCCGGCCGCCTGCCTACATCCCGGACATAAAGGGGGGCAGTTGGATGGATTTCTCAGCGCTGGGATCCGGGACGCCACATGTGGAAGTGATGCTGGGCCCTACGGATGCCCTGCGTGCCTTTCACACGCTCTGCACAGCGGACGTGGCTGTGGGGGGCAAGAGTGGCTTCTCGTTCCTGGCTGCAGTGCTGTGTTCTGGGCCGGTGCATTTGGCCTTCCCATGGAAATCCCCGGCTGTGTGGACGGACGCGATCGCGTGCAGCGGCAACAGTCTGATATTACAAGAGACGGCGTCTCAGGAATTGCGCTTTGATGAGCGTCAGTTTGTGCATCTCCTGCACGACAAGAGGCATCCAATCAAATGGCTCCCATGCTGCCCTTCAAAGATGTAGCGGCGTGATCTACACCGAAGCTGTGCGCGCTACACCTTGCGGCATGCAACGTCTAATTACGGCATAGCTGTCCTTTAGGAGGGCGACGGTTCTTTTTTTGTCGTTTGTCAAGGACGGCCTGAACATTATCAGTTGCAGGATTCGGGTCACTGACGGCGGTTGACACTCAGCCGACGCGGGTTGGGCCTTAACGAGGCCGTTGCCTACGATGGCCAACCAACTGCCGTTATCTGCAACTGGCGCTCTGCGGACTTTTGAGCGTACTGGAAGCCGCCAGGTTTTTTTTTGGTCTTAAGGACAGCCCCGAATGACGGAATTCCTTTATGAAAATTCTGTAAGACAAATCGGAACACGAATTTATCTCATGGATTTGTGGGAGGCCGGCTAGGGCCTCCCACAGGTCCAGCAGAAAAATCCGTGTGCCGTTTTGTTTTACTGACGTTTCATGCTGTCAGGGAGATGAATTGCAATACGGATTCGTGTGATGATATGGGCCCATGAAGTCCCTCTAAACGAGCAGGGCGTTCACTCCCCAGGGTGCATGCGGCACGCAGCCCACACGGCACTTGTCAGAGGAGATCAATGGAACGCCCCACAGCACACCAGAATCGTTCACTGGGACACCGTGTTTAGAGGGTGGGTGAGGATGGCTGTCACTCCGCAGAGACAGAACACGACTAACGCTGACGGCGAAAGGGACACCGACGGCCACGGTGCTGTTCATGCGGTTCCTGGGCCATTGGATAACCCCTCTGCCCCCCCCCCCCCCCTTACGTACTTACTTATTTACCTGCTTTACCCAAATGGCCCTGTCACACGTCCCACGTCAGTAGTTGTGAGCACCGTCCAAAGTCAGCAGCCTTGCGACAGGCTTTGTGTGGAGCATGCCGGGGCCAGCTTGGGGCGGACGCCAAGCGGCGGAAGCAGCGCTTGTGAGGACAAGTTGCTTGTGAGGACAAGTTGAGGACGACTTTGCTGCCTCCTGTTGTGCAATTTGCACAACCACAGGTTGGAATATTTGGGGTTGTCTGGGTTCTGCAAGGTTTTTTTTGCGGCTATTACCGCGCCCCCTGGCAATCATTCCTTCGACTTTTAGATGGTGAAAGCAGCCATGCTCTGCCAGCCCCCAAAATGGGAGTGATGGTCCCGCGCAAAAAAGTGCCCACGTTGCTACATTAGCAACAAATTGCGAGTTGGGGCGCCATATGTTCGCCATATGTTAACGCTTTCCATTACACAACAGATTCTCAGCAACAGTGCTGTGCTGTCGGGAAATTTGGTGAGTTTGTATCTGTATTGCGAGAAAGTCTGTCTTGGGCACGCTGTGCTGGGTCTGTGACAGGATTTGGTGCTAACTTCCGTGAAGCTGCAACCAGGTTATCCATGCACCGTGGAATGCAACATATATTAAGGCTAAGGTATTGTTTCAATCACCACTCCTTATTCCATGTCTGTCCACTGTTTAAGTGATCATGGGTGCATTTCTGCACGTTTTTGTCCCTGCCTGATTCCTACGGTATTTTTTTACCATTCCAGAGTCTTTGCTTTGCGTTGGCTGCTGTACATATATTGTTCCCACATTGCGGGTCTCTGATGAGTGGCTGGTCATGGTGCCCTTGGCACTGTGGCAATCCTGCTTACTCCCTTGGGTGCCCACGTGGTTCAAGCTGCATCAGTGCATGTGCCGATGACTTGTTTGGGAATGCAGCTTGTTCAAGCAGTTGCACGGATGCGTTAAGTTCTCTCTTCTCCAATATGATGTCGACTCTTGTGGTTCAACAGCTCTTGGAAGCTCCAGTTGTGTTGGCGGCCTGTGCTGGAGCGACAGGGTCTACTGGACTGCAAACTTCGCCCTGACCGTCCAGGCAGATGGCGCGCTGGACGAGTACCTGCGGCCGGTGGACGCGGTGGTCTACTTTCCTGCGGACGGTGCGTTGTTGCTGGTATCGGAGTTCGAGGCGGACGCGTTGCTGGGCGCCTGGTGGCGGCGCAGCGGCTCCCTCGGGGCGCACGATGCACAGAGCTCGGTTCTCTTCAGCCTCTGCCACATGCCCGGCCTCACCGTCACCCGCCATGCTCCGCTGCAGCTGCCTCCTGCCTCCTCGAGCCGGTGGCCCTGGCCCTGCGACCGACTTGCGCTGGCCACGGCGATGCTGTTCAACGGGGAGACGCGCTTCGTGCCAGGGCCCCTGCGGGAGGCCTTCCTGCGCGTTCTCACGCCCCAGAGCGGCCTGGCGGCGGCGCAGACGCTGGTGCAGTTGTGGGGGGTGCCGGCGCAGCTGCTGCGCAGTGACCTCGAGGACCTTTGCAGGCAACTGGCGGCTGGTCTGCAGGAAAAGGACGGCGGGGATAAGGGTGCGTCACACATGCAAGAGTAGGGGGGCAGCGAAGCACCCTCGCAGCAAACTTGCACTAGGGATATTTTGTCGCCACTCCGGGGGGGGGGGGGGGTGCATACTGCTTGGCGGGGGTCTTTGGCGTGCCGCTGCGTGTCCACTGTCTTGCAACTGTGCGTGGCCTGCCCACTGGCATCTCCATGTCTCATCTTTGCAACAGAAAGGTACCTGTGGTCTGACAGGCCACTGATGAGCCATTTGCTTTCTGCGCTTTGTGCTGATCGCCTCTTGTGCACACGTGCAATTGTCCAGAGTTCCTTCGGGTGGGGGGGGCTGAGGGGGCTCCGTTTTGTATGACTGGTCACAATATTTTTCAGGACATGAGGGAAAATTCCAATTTCCCAAGACATCGTGACCAAAAAGAGTGTCGCCGGCAAAATGTGGTCTCGAAGTGCCCCCGCAAGTGGACGCCCTGGGGCCCAACAGCCGCCGTTGGGGGTTTTCTGTACATAACCACGAGAGCTAGTAGCGGCGTGCAACTGCCGGTCAATGGCTACCAGGGAGGTCTCGGTCCGCCGCGGGATTCCTACAGTTTGATGGGACAGGGTTTGGGATCTTGCCCTTTCACACAGGGATGGTCTCACTTGCACACTCGCATCCGTGGGAGAGTATTCTGAGTTCAGTCTAAGGGCAAGATATTGTGACGTCCAGTTTTGCTGCACTGTTGTCGCGTCAGATTAGAAATTAGAGATTTCTGGTGTAACGGTAAACCCCAAAGGACGTCATTTAGTGATGACCCTGTGTCCTGGCATGCCCCACAGTACGCTTCACGTCCCCCTCCCTGGTTCACCTGGAAGTACCAACCGGCATACTCACTCAGCCTTTATGGCACACACCCCGCTTCACACTGCGGGGCACTCCCCCATGACAGCGTGTTTGCAATCTGCACCGAAGATTATTGCTGTGTGGATCCTTATTGTGTTAATGCCACGACCCGCCACCGATGGTGAAACAGATACGGTGGGCCAACACAGCAGCTTTGGGGGATCTTCGTGAGTGGCGAGAAGTCGATTGACGCTGCCAACTGCCACGAGAGCAGCAACATCTGAGGGCTATATCCCAACCCCCCCCCCCCCCCACATGCCACACGAGGGAATGGACACACAATACACACGCTGCGGACTGGGGTGGGTGGGCCGGGGGGTGGGGGGTACACAATGATGCGCTCACCACGTGGAGGACTGAGCGCAGGAAAGGGCAGGTTGAAGGTTGTTATGTGCCCCCGTTGGGGAAGCACCGTTGGGGGTTTTCTGTACATAACCACGAGAGCTAGTAGCGGCGTGCAACTGCCGGTCAATGGCTGCCAGGGGGGTCTCGGTCCGCCGCGGGATTCCTACAGTTTGATGAGACCCTTTTTGGACAGGGTTTGGGATCTTGCCCTTTCACACAGGGATGGTCTCACTTGCACGGCTCCAGTTTCAGTAGCGGCCGCTCAAACATCGTGCGGCCATTCAAATTGGCCTTCTGTGGTGGTGGGGGGCAAGTGAAATAGCGCGTCCTGCAATTGCAGCAGGAGCACGCCAGTCAGCCACTTCGATGACGCGAGCTGCACCACAATGGGGCGTCGGCGCTCCACTGCCACAGAGCCCGGTCGATTGGCCAGGGTACGGATCAAGGTCGTCACACAATCTTTTGGTAATCCCTCTACCTCAATGGCCTGATACGCCTCATACACACATCAAGCAAAGAAATCAGGAAATGCCTCATATACCGCCGCCTGGATGCCATCATCTCCGGGAGAGGACGACGGATCCATTTGCTGTGTCGCAGCCTCCACAAGCCCATACGAGCAGCTCTTCCACAACAGTGCCTCAGTGCAACAGACATGGCACGAGGGGCCGTTGGGGGAGTGCGTGGGTGGCTGTAGATTACAGCAAAGCATATGATTCCGTCAGCCATCCGATGATGGCTGCGCTCGTTCGCTATATTTGCATTCTAGACCCTTGGACTTCTTTCCTCATGTAGAGCCTTAAGGGACCTGTCTTGTTCCCGGTAGCAGGTGGCGTTGTGCGGGAGCGGGTGCTTCACCATGGGGATCCTGTGTCCCCTATATTCTTCCCCCTGCTTCCTTCCGTTATCTGATTTGTCCTGTGCCCGTTTTGGGTGCACATTTGGCTCTACTCTGGTGTGTTGCGTGATGAAACTCGCTTGAAGCCAGATCTTCAGGCTCTTCTGGCGGCATTCAAGGACTTTGGCGAGTATACAGGGCTCTGTCTGAACCTTGACAAAACACAGCTTCTTGTACATGGCTTTGATCAGGTGCCTGATGCGCTGGCTGGCCTAAGCGTGTGCGCTTTTTGCGTACGCTGATGGGTCATGTGGCCTCCCTTGGGGCATATGCGCAGTCTGTGGCCCTCTTTGACAGTGCACACTCTCGCATGCCCCCTTCTTGCCAACAGAAGGTGCTGCTATTGTATACCTGGTGTCATCCAGTCTTGCAGGTTACAGCGGCGGCCCATTTTCTGCCCGATGCAGTAGCCAAACGTTTGCGTTGTGCTCTTGTGATCGCCTTCCATGCTAAGAACTGGAAGGTTCTTTGGAATGTATTGCTTCTACAGCCTGTTGGGTGTCAAGATTTGAACAGGGTGCCTCCCTGGTTCTGAGTGGTTCTATCATGTTGGCGAGTGTCAGATTGAGGTCACTTGGTGAGGAGAAGGGGGGACTGCTGATTATGAGGCTGTTACCTGGGTGCAGGGCATGTATTTTGGTACTCCCAATTACCCTTGTACTGTGCACCAGCCCTTGTTGCTTCATGCTTCACGTATATTTGTATATTGAACCAGGCATTGTTTTTTTTTTGTTGTGCAACGGCTGTTTTTTTTCCACATTGAAGGCTAGTGACTTTGGCATTGATTTGTTGGGCTCCTGCCCACCTTGAAAATATGCCCACGCTCGTTATCACAGAGGGGCGGCCAGGGCACATGGTCTGGATATGCGACCCTCTCCTTTCGAACGTTAAATAAAGGTAGGCTCTGGGCATTCTTTCCGACCACAATTCTTCCGTGCTGTTTAGTCTCTTGTCTGTCGGGTGCCTGTAGGGGCTCAACAACCGGGTTTTGAAAGGTAGTGCCTTGTGAACCTCCATCTCAGTGCTGATGCAGCGTGCTGCCGACACCCCTGTGTGCATCCTTATTGTGTCGGTGCCACGACCCACCACCGATGGAGAAACAGAAACGGTGGCCGAACACAGCGGCTTTGGTGGATCTTCGTGAATGGCGAGAAGCCAATTGACGCCCCCAACTGCCGTAAGAGCAGCAGCATCTGAGGGCTTTGCCCCAACCCCCCCCCCACCACCACCCAAACGTGTCTCTTCAGCTCGTACCCCCCCCCCCCTGTGCTAACACGGGCTTGTCCAAACACGGCGACCCCGTGTTTCCGCGCTTTTGGGCGGTTTTTGGAACCGTCGTTTTTGCGGTTCTAATCCAGTAGAGATTGTGGTTTACAGCTTTGTGCAGGCTGCAGAAAGGGTCAATATGGTTGGCAAAGTGTTGCTGCAGCTATAATTCCATGTGCTCTTGTACTCTGGGGTGTATGCTGCTCTGTTGGACACTCTTTTGTAGTCATGAACGATTCTCCAAAGGTATGACACTCAAGGCTGTCCCTGAGCCAGCCACAAAGCCTGCTCCCAAGGCAGCCCTGAAGCCAGCCCCAAAAGGCAAGCATGTCCAGGTCTTCAGGATGAAGCGCAAGGTTGGCAAGGGGTTCTATTCAGTGCCCTCCAATCAGAATGAAAGCGACTGAGTGGCACCTAAGTTGTATGGCTGAAGAAAAATGACTCGTGCTATCATGTTGTGAGGGGTACGGTTGGGTTATGCCTGCAACTTGTGTTCTGCAGTACGTGCCACGCGCAAACACAGGCTTGTCTAAACACGGTGACCCCGTGTTTCCGCACTTTTGGTCCTGGAACCAGAACCTGGCCCGTGTTTGGACAAGGGGGGGGGGGTAGGTAACATTCCAACTGGACCACAACCTGGACCCATGCACTCAGAGAAGAAAGGCACCGATGGAAGTTCCATGCTGTTGTTACCGCTTATGAGGATTGGCACAGGCCTTGTTTTGCAATGTCCCTGCGTCCACAGATTAACCCCCTCGCCACTGAGTCCCCTTTTCGTATGTGGTCCACCCTTACCCATCTGTTGCCACAACCCTTTTGGCACGGTGGGGGTTGCCGGGTCAGGGTAGTATGCATCAACCCTGCCCCCCCGACCCCCAACAGAGTATCCTCCCCCCCTTGCAATCTCCCACCCCTTGCAATCTCCCACCCCCCCCCCCCCCGGGAGACCGTCACTTCCATGTTTTTCTAGTTAACATCTATTGCGCTGGTTTGTGTTGCCCATTTGCCTTACGCATGGCCTTGCATTGCTTTCCCATTACTTCAAATCAATCACCTGTGTGTGTTCTGTGACATTCTCTCTCGAAAGGTGTTGTGTGGGTGTGTTGTGTTGCTATTTCAGACCCAAGATGTTTTCTCCCAGTGACGGTGTATGGTACCACTCACACACACTTGGTGCACATGTGTTGGCCACTGTCGTGGGCCCTTCACCAAATGGGCCACAGTTTTGCCACATTCGGGACATACGCCCTGGTGGAGTCACTCCGGTGGATCATGAGAGCGCTCAACTCTCAAGGCTAGAGGCTGTGGTGGTTGAATCACCCAAGTCTCCAGAGTCACCGGACGTTACCCCCATTGCTTCGCAACCCCAAACACCGGCACAGCCCACACAACCCACTGTGGCGGCGAATGTGCAACAGAAGCGCAGCTTGCAGTCCACATTGGATGCCTTCTTGAAGCCCAATCCCCTTCGCCTGTGTTCTCTTTGCTTGCATCAGGGGAGGGTACCACAAGTTTTCCTGGAAATACCCTAGCAATCTCCCCCCCCTCCCGGGAGACCGTCACTTGGCGACCGCCCCCCCCCCCCCGGGAGACCGTCGCGCGCTAACGGGAGAGATTGCACGGGGGGGGGGAGGGTAGCACAGGTCTGGGGGATTTGCCAATGTTTAGGCGCCGAAGGCTGCCGAAGGCTCTAGACAAAAATCCTTGACCTGCAATCGGGGCCCAGAAATTTTCACCCACTAATGAAGAGACAAAGTGCTGGAAGTCAATGGGGACTGGAACACCCGTGAAACAACTGAGAACCATTTCCAACCCCAGTTCCACCCGGCGGACCCCCCCCACCTGTTGATAAATGGTTGCTTGGGAGGGGGAGTTTGACACAAGATTTCATACCCCAACATATATATTGCAAAATGAGCAGCATGACCTGGTGATAAGTTGGAGGTATATGTATTGCGGACCATCAATTCCCTGCCCATCCCCCGGATAAGGGGACTGTGCACTGGTTAATATATTGCCATCGCATCCTCTCCCGCTCCCAGATAGTAACAAAAGGCAGGAAACCTGCAGACGAACATCAATACATGGCCATCAGGCATTGTGATGAACAGCAGGAACATGCACACTTGGGCACAGGAGCTAGGGAGACAGCCTGTCGCAATCTGGTTGAATTTGAGTGTTCGTTGAAAGATTCATGGCCCCCTCTGCTGCAGCCAGTGCGGGAGGTGGGAGGATGAGGAGGAGCTCTTTTGGTCGGACCGACTGGTTCTTTTGCAGTAAGTCCACTGTGATGACCAATGCTGACACGGACAGCAACAAATCATCAAAAGACATGGTCGTGCTTTTCGTACTACTTCACCAGGGTACAATCTTGTGCTTGGATTGGAAAATTGGACGGAGGAGCCCCCACCCTCCCCACCCGCCAACTGCCAGGAGAGCAGCAAGATTGCAGGGCTTTGCCCCCTCCCCAGACCCCCCTGCTCCCTCTGATGAATCTGAAAAAAAATCTCCTGCACCTTCGGCTCCAATGTTTTGTGATTTTGTGGGCCTTTGGCCCCGACAATCTTCGTATGTTTGTTGGAAAGGAGGTCAGGTCTCCCCTTCCCCTGCTCCCAGAGTTGTTTGCTGCAGCCTGTTATGAACCTCGCAATTCGGGGGCACACTGTGCGCTGTGCTTGTGTTGTGCGAAAAGCAGGCCGTTTTCGACCACAAATAACCAGATATTCTGTCCTGTGATTGGCATCATTGCAACATCATTGTGATTGCAAGATATGTTACTGAGCACTTGTCTCCTCAGGCATGAGTTTCGCTTATGGTGCCATGGAACATGCAACAATTGAATGTGCTGCTTTTGACTTGAGCATGCATGGTTCTGGTGGTGGGTGGTTTTCAGGGTGGTCATGGGAACGTTTTCTGAATAATGGGCGCTGTACCCACGCCGTGCAAAAACGCTCCCTTTGTGCTGAGTTTGAAATGAATCATGGCCCTCCCCTCCAACCCCCTCCCAGGCTCTAACTCCCCCTTCCCCCGCGCTCAAGCAGATCATTGCAAGGATAGCCGAGCACAGAGACGTGAGGTGTACAGCAATTGCCAACTGGATTGGACCTGAATCTGCAGGAGTAAGCCTTAATCGGACCCTTTTACCATTCGTATTCCCTCCCTGGACCTCGCCCTGAACCAACCCAATTACACCACAAGGTTCTGCCAACCTCTATGGACTGTGTGGTGACGTGGATCCTGGAGAATGTTTGATCATTTCATGTGATTGGGCGGGATATTCCTGTGCCTCTGGCTGCCCGGCCCCCTTGGCTGACCGACCCGTGTAGTGCCACTGTTTTTGTTGCCTGCCCACTGCACATATTATGGCAGAACATTTTGAATTGCTTTCACTGCCATGGAATTGAACAGTACACCTAAATTTCCTTGGCACAGATGTGATTTTACATGATAAGCCCTTTGGTTGCGATATCTCAATTGGAGTCCGTCCAATTTGTGCAGCATGACTGCCTTTATGGTGGCTTTTGGCGCCCAAGGGGTCCAATTGCAGGCACCCAGCCCACCTCGCACAGACTGTATTCATTGCAGCACTCCCAGGGCCATCTTCTGTGAGACGGGGAGAGCTCAACCTCATCTGAGTGTAGCCTCAGGCTCATTGGGGAACGGAACGAATCTTCCCAAGACAAACAGATGCCTCATTTAAGACCAACACCCAACAGCAACACCCCAGCACGCACGAATACACCCACTCCCCTTTTCCGTCTTGCGCAAGCACAGGCTTGCACAGGCACCACTATGTCAGGAAACCTTAATTTCCAGAACCATCACCTTTGGAATCCTAAAGGGGTTTTTACAAGGCTGTGCCATGGGTTTTAGGGCGGAATAACGGGACGTAGTGCCTGTGCTCGATCAAGAGTGATTCCAACGTTGTGTCCTGTTGTGCAAAATGTATTTCTTTTCGCATTGGTACCCCTTGAAGTAAGTAAGGTCCAGTGGAGACACAGCCGAGGGTGTTGTTGTTTCAAGTGTCAGTGCACTGGGGGCACTTGAAACTGGGCCCAATCATCAGGTTGGCACCCACACAGGGTGCACAGGGTGCTGGCCACTGGACTCAGGGCGCGATAGGAGCACGAATTGTATATTTGTTGGTGCATCCCGAGGAGGCCGTGAAGTTAGCTTTGGAGAAGTGGTGTATCAGATGCAATGCAACCAGTTTTTTGGAATTGTCTTGAGCTTTAAACCCAGAAATGTGGGGTGTCGAGGGAAGTGATGCCATCCATTATACCATACCTCCTATGCACCACCCCTTCCTCCTTCAGTACAGCATGCCATCTTCCGTGCCTGAGTGACTAGTCGGGACCACAATGCCCAATCAGGCATATTTTGTATTATAATACACAGTCCCAAGGCAATAAAACGCCCACGTGCAGAAGGCCACTGAACTGGACCCCCTCCACCCCCTTTTCACACAGCAGTCATGTCTCACATGTCACCCCTCTTTTGTATTTTCTCTTTTCGGTGCCTCAGTGGCGTGGCAGTCTCGGATACTGCATGAGTGAGTGACAGGTACCAGATGAGTCTCAAATATACGTCCCACCACCAATGGTGGTATGCGATCCAGCAATCGCACGGGATTACATTTGTTGAACTTACACTGTCATTACTGATCCGGCCCGTCTCGCCGAGCACTTACGGTGAACCGGTGAGTCTGAGTCAAAAAAAAAAATACACAGTCCCAAGGTCTGTGTGCTTCGCGGGACTCCACTACCGCTACTCACACATATGAGTAATGTGGCATCTCATGAAAGCTGTAGCCCATGTGGATACCTCTTCTTTCCAAGCATTACCACAACACTACAAGATGGCGATATGGAACCACCAATCACCAGCTCCTTTTTCTCAAAGTGGAGAATTAGCGACATAAAATCCGCAAACGTTCGCAACCATTGTGGTAGAGACAACGTTCAATTGAAGAGCCTGAGAGTTGTGCTTTGGTAAGCCTCTGTATTAGGTAATTGTGAATCTGGATGGCCGGTGCTACCGCATGGAGGGGCAATTTTCAAAAGGTGAGTAGTGGTAGTAGTAGTAGTAGTAGTAGTGACGATCCGAAGGAAACACGTTTTTTGCCATTACTATTCGTAGAATGTATGCATCATCTATTTCCATCATTTTTCGTTATTTGCAATTGAAATCAAGAGAATGAAAAGACAAACCGGAAGGTTGTGCACAAAAAGCAAGATATCTAGATAACACAAAATCATCAACCAATTAGCCAAGTTTTTGCAAAGACTACCAACTAACCCTAACCCTAACCCAAACTACACTATAAATGCACTTTGATATGAGTCAAACCATGGTTCATATGTTTCATTTCGAAATGAAATCTGAAAATGTGGTAGGATGTGAATTATTTACTGCAACACCACATGGGACCAAACTCAATGGGAAGGTAATAAACGCAAAGCAATGACAAGGTCATTGTAAAAGGTAGGACAAGTCTGTTCATTGCTATTTTCTTCATTTCTGTTTTCTAGGACTACAGTTGTCAATACTCTCTTCCTATGTTCAATATTTGGCTGTACTAATATGTATTAGTTTGTTACATAACCACATATAATTGCTTGTTTGCTTTGCCGCGCAGATGCCGGTTTCTTGGGCACTGCAGAGCACGCGCGAGCACAGAATTGTGCATTGATTAGCTTCTGAAAAGCTGTGTTTTTATTATAAACTGATTTTTGTAGGATGCAGTACATGTGTGATTGCTTGATGTTACGGCGTGTTAGTGTGTGTAAATTTGTTGTGTGTTTGGGATCGTCTGATCTTTAGGCCCACAAAATGGACTATCTGTTGAATCACTCATACAACTACATGGATCAGGAGCGATTCAGAGTCGTGCTCACTACTTCTGTAGGTTTTGTTTGCCGAGAACGATTTTAAAATGGAGTTTGAGAACAGCCCCGAGCACAAAAAAATGGGCGAAAGGGATCAATTTGTTGATTACACCGCCCCCGAGCTCCAGGGAAGAGTCGGTTTTCGCCAAACCAAGGGTTTGTCAAATTCAACACATACCAAAAAGACCAACGACGTTGCTGAGGAGTGCATTCACAGATCCGTACGGTTGTGTGGAGTCGAATCAACGCCGTTACCCGTGGACCAAGAGAGAGACAGCACCGAAGATAGTGCCGAACCCAGAATCAGCGCGGAAGGGAACATTGAAGACAGAGGTGAAGAACTGAGTGGGAAGCTTGCGGATCAAGTACTGTTGTTCGCCACGCAATGAATCGTCAAAAATCACCGCGAAGGACGCCTTTGCATATACGTTGAGATGACGATGGCTCTGTTAGACCTCTCCATGCTGTTCATTGCAGAGCTGGGACCAATATTACCACGACAACGAGCAGAGGAACAACAGCTGAGGCATTCGTACAATGAAGCCAGATTTGGGAACGCCGAAGCCGAAGGCAAGGAGCGGATGCTGAAGGTGATCACGGCAAGAGTATGGAAAAGACTTGAACAGACCAAGGAGTTGGTATGTTGTTTTGCAATGTCCTTGTCGCAACTAATTAGAACAATACATCAACGAGATGGTCGTGCTTGCCAATAGAGCCCGCCAAATTTGGCACGAAATATGGAGGAAACCTTCGACTCTGCAGTCCTCCCACTACTTACTTTCGCGCGGTGTCACAGACAACGAAAAGTCAATAGAAGGGATTAGCAGAAGATCAAGTGAACAGACAAGCGAAAGATCAAATGAGCGAAGCAGAAGACGAAGAGCCGCCAAACAAGTGAAGTTCCAGCGGCTGAAGGCGATGCCCAGCATGGTGGAGCACTTGGAGCGCTTTTGGTTTCGCAAGCAGTGGACTGCTGAAAGCGCATTGAATACTTTCGGCGTTGAGGCGCTCGAAAACACTGCTTAAGGTCGTGTGGTTTACGGCGCTCACGCACTCTTGCTTTGCAACTCTGCGCGCTGCTACAAGCATTGTGTGGGATCAAGCTTAGCTCTCCATGTGAGTGTGTTGTGTGTTGTGTATTCTGCTTGTTTTAGAGGCTATAAGTGCCATTCGGTATTAGCTGAAGGTTGCATGCAATTTGAATTACTTAGCAGTATTAGCACAAGTTTCTATACCACTTTAGTTGTGAGGTAGGGTCAATTGGTTGTGTGTAAAAAGGACGTAAAGAGGGCACTGCACCATAAAGACGGGAAATTCAAGCTTTGGAAGTCTTTCATGCAAATTCTACTTAACTGTGTGCATGGGAGGGTAATACCTTACACACAACAGCCATGCATGACCCATCACCCGCGACCTTACCTCCCCTCTTGTATGTTATACCCCCAACCAATGTACTTAGCATGGGGTGGTGCCCCGGCCCAGAACTTTGTTCGAACTAGTCTACGTAAAAAAAAAAATACTCTATGCGTGCAGCAGTTGGTAGTGGTTACTTTGAAAAATGTTTTGCATGTGAAATTTGGAAAAACACTTTTGTCTTTAGGTATAAAGATTGTATTGGTACTTTTTGCTGTGCATCCACAAATACACATACACATACACAAATTGTGCAACTTTTGTGACGAATGAATACCATGCATCACTGGTATTGTCTACTTTTAATAGTCTCTTTCATGCATTTCCATTCCTTTTTTTGCTTGTTCATGCTGTGCAAAATAACCTCTCTTTTATTGCACAAATCATGCTTGTTTGTGAAAACAAATCATTTGTCTTAAAATTTGAAAACCTGCACATTTTTTTCTCAATTTGTATGTCCATTGTCAGATTTTCAGAAAACGGGAAGTACCACACGAATAGAAGGTTCCAAAAGTACAAATACAAGCACTTGAAGCAACGATTCGTGAAACAACTTAGCACCCGAGTCTTTGTGTTCGACAACACAAGGGTTCAAAAAGCACTATTGTGTACACACAAATTAGAATTTTACTTGTCATCGGCGCAATCGTGAGCAGGTGTTTGGATAAAGTCTTGGGGGTGCTGATGTGCTCGTCAGTGGCCCGCTGGCAACCGTGAGTCTGCCAGCACAAGAGGAAAGGAGATCTGTCAAGATTTGTCGAGGGTGTAGAATGAACAGCTTTGTCACTGGATGAACTGTCACTACACATTAATGATTGCCTTTTTTGGTCTGCAAAAAAAGAGGAAAACAGGGCAAATTTCACATGGCTTTGAAAAAGTGCTCCGCACAACCTTTCGAAGGACATCTTTTTTGATCGACGTCGATCAATCAATTTAGTTCCAGGTGGTCTGACTATCGGTTTTCAGATTCAAATTGCAGATTGGCCCGAAATTTGTATCCGTAGAAAGTCTTGAAGTACGGATGGAAAGAGAAAAAAAGCATTGGAGGCCACCAGTCGCCTTTTGGCAGCCGGTTTGCCTTTCAAAGTGCTAAAGCGTCTCGGCCATGTATTCCTATTACTCCGGAGGCCTAGCTTTACTTTGGCCGAATCTTTTGCTTTGGGCTTGGGTTCGTTTGATTGTGCATATACTTTGGCTGCATCAATGAAGCTATGCAAAGTCACAAAGCCTCCGAAATTAATGATCATTTCTGGTTGCATGATTGATATCTTTTGAAGAACATTACACTACCGCATCTACCTAGGTGCTACAGGTGCTGCTAGGTGTAGAGGTTTGGGAAGAAAATGAGACAGTGGCACTGTCACCACTTACATAACTTGCAGCACAAATGCGTGACATCGTACAAAATAGGCGAGCCGGAATAGTTTGATCTGTCCAAATGCAAGCTGAAGTGATTGTTTTTCAATATGTAAGCACACGCAAGGTGATGCGGTGATGTGTGTTTTCTCGAACCGGTGCCGTCTTGAAACCTCTACGTGCCCGTAGTTTCTCCGTTTTCACCAAAAAGTTGGTGAAATACCCACTTTTATCCCCTTCACCCTCACCAATCCCTCGCTGGTGGTTGTTGTCATTGCTTTGTCTGCTTGCTCATTGACACATTTCATTAGAGCTTTTTCATTGAACGCTAGCCTCACTCCTCTTTTGATATTGAAAAGTTCACCGCGGCTAAAGAAAAATAAACAGCGGCGAACTGCCGTGCACCGCGCATCGTTGTGAGCGCTTTGCAGTGGCTCGTTAGTCGTTTCAGCGACAACAGATCGCATGCCTAACAATCGAGGAAAAAATTTACGAATGCCACCTGCACGAAGCGCAAACATACATACAAACATCGATGGCGATCCAAAAGTGATGTTGTTTGCTCCCTGTCCTCCCGATTTTCCGCATTGTGTCATGTGCTTGGACAGCATGTCCAAAATAACATTTTCAAAATCTGTCGCCTTTTTTTGGCAGAAAAAATGCATACAACGGGTAGGAGAGAGCTCTTGTTGTCGTCCCGGACTGCTTGCGGCTCTTTTTATCATGCTTGGCAGAACTCCAAACCCCCGTCAACCGAAACTTGCACTTCTGTTCAATACTCGCATGCTGATAAAAATAGTGAATTGTCATTATTATCATTATTATTATTATAATTATCATTATCATTCCATCATGAAATTATTGAATTTCATACACTTTTCGAAAACTTTTTTCTCATACACGGATGGGTCAGTAAAGGGTCTACGGCGGATTCCCCGATGCATGTGGTGCGTGGTTTCATAAATGATTTGGCTGCGGCATTTGAGATTCTGAAATTGTGAGAAAATAAAATCAAACTTTCATGTTTTTAACGCCGAATGTACAAATTTTAAACTTTAAATACCAATCGCATTCTGCTGCCGCATCTGCACACCATCAACTGGTTCAATATTTTTACGCCATATAGCTGCTGCCCACCAAATCGTGGACCGCACCTCATGTAAATGTGGGTCCCATCACTCTTAAAAAATCGATAAAAACGGAATCAGGACTCCTGGAACTTGTTGCAATGGCTTTTTAGCATATCTTTTCCCAAAATTCAAGATTCCAGTGGGCGATTGGTTTGAGCACAAACATGCTCTTGCCGATTGTGCCATGCAATGTTTGAAATGTGTGAGAGTCACGAAAAAACCGTTTTAGGCAATTTACCAGCTTTAAAGTTGGTGACTATATATTGGTGCACCATTCCCGTTTGCTTACACGGGCCTGTGGCGTAAAATCTGTGGAGTAATTCTTTTGAGAAAGCATGGTGACCGAAACCCATGGTAAAAGACGTACCCAACCTTTGGTACGCTCTTCTCCATTTTAGATTCAATACCCACCAAAGACATACCCGATCTTTGGTACGCTCTTCCCCATTTTAGATTCGCAACGCAACACCCACTTGCACACCGAACCAACGTCGAAACAGCTCCATTTTTTAATCTTGCAGATAGTCTAGTGTAAATATCTTTTCAAACTGGAGAATCAGCATCTCCAATTTCGCGTTCATCCATCATCAGTTTGGGGCATCATCCAATGCCCAATCAGGGTCATGATTTCGGATTCTCAAAGCAAAACTTACTTTCACACCAAACCAACGTCAGAGTAGGTGAACAGAATACGCAGTTTTTCGAATCGCTCCGGATTCAGCATCTACTATTCGGATCCTCAGTCATCATCATCCATCATCACAGCCCCAATTAGGGTCACCATTTTAGATTCCCAAGGCAAAAGTCACTTTCACACCAAACCAACGTCAAAGTGCCTTCGATTTGTGTGGGTGCAGAACCCAAAGTTGCTGACAGTCCCCAACCTTGCAGAGCATGGCAGTGTGGTGACTCCCCCAATGATCATCCTGAGATGCGTGTGTCAATGCTGCTGGGTTTTTGTTTCCTCAATGCCTGGGTACCAAGCTCCTCTGCATCTGGCCCACTTCGCGGTGTGGAACCATGGAGTTGACCTGGTGAGTGTACTGCCTGATGTCCTGCAACCACAGGCGTTGCTGCAGTGCAAAAGAATGGGCCGGCACCACCAAAGCTCTTGAAGTGGTGTCAGATCTGCAGCCCGGGGTACAACCTGCCCGCAGGGTACGTGAAAGCAACACTTGTTAGCAGGGCTCAACGAAGAAGAGCAGATTCAAACATGTGATTGGATTGCTGCAACACTGTGTTCTCCAAGCAGTGCTCCCAGTGACTGAGTGATGAAATGATTGAGGACACTTTGATCCCAGATACTTGAACACACCTCTTGAACACACCTCTTGAACCCAACTCGCCACCCAAATTGTTGACCCCTTCTCGGGAAACCATCTCTTGTTCCCCTCTTGACCCCTTGTTACCCTGCCTCATGACCCAGTCCTGAGTTGTAGGACATGACACAATTCTGCAAGATCAGCCTAGAGTTCAGGGAGCGTTGCTGTAATGGGGCCCAAACCTCCAATCAAACGCTTGCCTGTGGTATGCAGAAGCACGGCCTCGTCTAAGCACGAGCACAGGGGTATTTGTGCGAGGGGGAGAAGCTGGTTAGACATGGTGCTGGATTCGAGAAGATGCAAACCCTGTGCCTCATGGAGATGAACCCGTGCCTATTCGGTGTGTAAACTCTTACTCCTGGTCGACCTTAAAAGTTGGTCAGCCCATGAAAGGGAGAGCCTGGTCACGGCAGTTTTGAAACACGAGGCTCGCTCTCGTCGTATCAAATGGTAAGCTTCTTAATTCTTGATCACCCTTCAGGTCCTGAGCAAGACTGTGTTTGTGCTGCAGAGTCTGGCCACAGCATCAGTAATAACGCTGGACCTGATTCGCTGCACCTGATTCATTGCTGCGTGCTTTATTAGCAGCAATGCTGAATACTGTGCTACAGATGTGGCGCTCGATCCAATGCCATCACACAAACAACCAATTTGATGCATTGCAGAGAAGATTTTTGTTGTGGGGGTTGAAAGAGCAGATGATTTGACTGTTTGTGCATGTCTTCATCAATGGTTGGCACCTTGCTTTGATTTGGTGGCTGTCTTGCAAAAATTGCACGCAAGCCACCAGTAGTATGTCAAAGCAGTTGCGCCATGTACATTCCGTAAAATAGTTTGTTCCGTGGCTCCATGGCCGTCCACACACCGCCACAACGAGCCATCACCTCGAAGAGGGTTGCCAGATCAATCACAGGCATGAGCGCCATATAGCCCCCCTTTGGAGGGTATTCGCGTACCATACCCCAATGCAGCGATCAACGCCTCGTACCACTGTATTATTAAGGGATGCAGCCAGGACTTTGGTCTCCCTATCCCGATGCCCGCAATGACGACCGGCAGAGTCTCCGGACAGCTCGGCACCTAAGGCTCTGGATACTGCCCAGTCATTTTGGAAACGCCTGCATCCCTCAGATGACGACACTGGGCAAAATGGGCGAAATGAGCAAGAAAAAGGGAGTACACAGGCGGGGGCGGGAGTCGATGTCGGCCGTCAGTCTGGGACCGGGCAACTGTAGCAACGTGCTGGAAGTCGCGGAGGCCGGCGGGGATCGGGTGGGCAATTACACGAAAGCTGCCGCGGGGCTGGGCATTACCGGCAGTGCCCCTTGCCCCGGGTACTCAGAGGTGAGCTTGCGTCACGGGCGCCGCAGATGCTCCTCCGCAGATTAATACACTGTGCAATGGCCGCAGCACATGTGCCTTGGGGGAGTACTTGCGCCGCGGTCGCGCCGCTACTTTTGCGGAGAGTACACCGGGGGCGTCCTTGTCTTTGCTGCCTCCCAAAATGGCCCCTCAGGGGAGCAAACACTTTGGCCACAAACATCGTATAAACGCCCCCTCCGTCCCACAAACATAGCACAGAAGCACAATACAATTGGCACCCACTTCATAATCTCTGAAATGGCCCTTGGCCCGTCGTGGCCCTTCGGGGTTTCAAATGAGTACGTCTGCAGAGGGGCCCGGTGCGAGAAGACCAATCGAAACGGCAACACAACACCTTTCACATAAATGTGGCCAAATAGCCGCGCCGTGCGCGCACTGCTTCAGGTGCTCCCCCCATGCGCAAAGGAAGGGGCTGCCTGCTGTAAGTGCACGTGCAGATGTGGTGCTCATCGCGGTCGACACCAACAGGCGCGCGCGATCGCCGGTGCTGCTCCTGCTTACGCTTGCTCTTGCTCGCGAGGGCAGGCACAACAGCCCCGTACACCGCTCCAAACATTCACGAAGTGTCCTCGGTTGTGTGTGAAGGCCGCGTGCGCAAACGGGAGCGGCGGGGCCCGGCAGTGTCGGGTCCGGGAGGAGCGCGCAGAGCAGGACAGAGTGGCTAACCGCAAACGGATGTGTGCGGATTCCGCAGATGGGCCTCTGCAAAGCATTGCCCTGCCACCGCCCTCGACAACCATTTTGCACTTTCCTCTGCATTTCACTTTTCGTTTCGTTCTGGCAAGCGAAAGCCTACCCCACACAAGGCACCAAAGGGGGGTAGAGGGGTACCACGGAAGGGGCTCTCCGATCCTCTGAGCCCCACCTCCATAGCATGGCCCTCCCCCCACTCTGAGGAGCATGGTACGGGATGAGAACCACCCCAAGTGCAACTCGTGCAGGTCCTCTCAAGCCCTGCCCTGGCCTGAAAGCTGCCCACGCGCACTGAGGCGATGACCCTCGCGCACAGCCACGCAAACTCAGGGGGTCCAAACGGATTGATGGTGCACAGCGTACCAACGCACGTCACAGGCCCGCAGGCTCACCGCTCCAGCCTCCACGCCTTTACTCCCCAGCTGCACTTTTTGCAGCGGGGATGCCAGAGTCCGCCCCGTAGACCAGCCTGAGCGCGAGGCGTTCTGCATGTCAGAGATCGGTAGTCCTGCAGGAGTGCCATGGCACCCTCAAACGGAAGGAGGGTGTCAGGCGTTTGGCCGTGCGAGGACCCCTCGATCCGTGCTTTCAAGTGCCCTGACACCCTTAACCTGCAGCTGATGGTGTCATGGTACCCTGGGCTGTATTGTCAGGTGCCCCGACAGGCCTCACCTGCCACTCACGTCTCTCCTGTCGCTTTGGAACGCGCCATGCACCTTAATGTGCATCGGAAACCAGGCCACTTACTCGCCAATGCCAAAGCAACGCCGATCGCCAAGGCTCGCCAAGATTTTCTCAACCATCGAGGTCTGCCATCTGGAACCGCCGTGCACGCCGCGCGCGCGGTGCAACATCGGTCTCCGGGGAAGATGAGCATGTACCCCGTACCGCCGGGGGAGCGATCCCTGATGAGACCCGGCGGGATGACACTTGTGGTACGTGCAACCGTCCGGCGCAGCCCGTCACCGGTGCGGATCCAGTTTGATGGCCCGAGTGCAGTTGCCGCATTCCCAGTCCAGCTTCCCCATCCGCAGCTCGTCAAGCAAGCGGCCCTAGTTGCGGCCGACGGTGAGCACGAACAGGCGGCTCTCCAGCGCCAGCAGTAGCGCAATCAGGGAGTGCAGCCCTGCCTCCCCTCCGGACCGCACCGCCTCCTGCATTGGGCTGGCGGCCCACCGCAACCCGTCGTCCCGGTTGCTGTCCCCGGCATTATCGCGGGCGTTTAGTGCAGCACGGTCCAGCTCCCCGTCGCTGCCTTACGGAAGCGCGCGAGCGCCGAGGGATGCTCCGTGGTCAGAAAAATCGTCAGCTTTCAAGTGATGTTGTTTTCGGATGCGAGCTGCCGAACGTTCTCTACGTACTCTTTGGCGCTGCGGCAAATGTGACCGCAAAACCAAGGGCAACTTCAGGATCCCCCCCCCCGCCCCGGCCCGCCGGGTCAGAGGCACATGGGATGAAGAGGGACGCCACCTCCTCATCTTCATCACAGAGGCGGGGTGGCACAGATGCCCAACAAACCCGATCATCTGCATATTTGGCTACATGCCTGACGAAGGGATGAAGCAGTGTAAACAGTGCCTCAGCAGCTAAAGCATTATTGTCAGACGCAACACGTCAGATTGAAACTCGTCTCGAACTTTCTGAGACGTGCCTTTAGTAGAAAAAACAAGATCGATGAAAGCGGCCCTTAGGACCTGACACGCTCATCTCGGTCACTCATGTAACGCTCGTTTTTAATATGTGTGGCTGAAAATCCAAAATGCTTCTTAGAGTTTCCAACACGCTGCGTCTTACAACAATTGTGTACCCTCCCCCCGTGTCCAAGCAACAGTAAATGACCAGAAATTGACAGAACCAACGCCTAGTGTTGCTTAGAAAAGGGTGTTGCTTTTGCGCCGCAATTTGCATGACACACGGGTAAACCGTTCTCAGAGGGTATGAAGCACAAGCGGTGGCACGCAAGCAAAGGGGTGAAATATGCAACAAAACACTCATTGACAGTGATCATTCGGGACTGGAAACTGGCACATACAGTTTGAAAATTGTGAACTTTACTGGTTCACAGGCTCAGAGATGAAGCCCTTCTTGGTCAAGGGGTAACACATCGTGAACTGTTGGACATGCTTCTTCTTCTTGGCCTTTGCATCCCCCTTTGCCGGAGGTTTAGGTGCAGGTTTTGGGGCTTGTTCTGGGGCTGGCTTTGGGACAGCAAAGTGTGCAGGGATGCACGCATCGTCTACCCACTCTCTCGTCAGATATAGCTTGCCATGGAAAACATGACCTAGGCCCCAAATGTTCTCCCAGCCTTTGCCCACACTATGTCCACAACGGTTGCCGGTGCGCTTTGACATGGTGTACTATTCTACAAACCAAGAGGCAAAACATACTACAAATGCCCTCTTGGACATCAAAGCTTCCTTGGCACAATATATGAACATCATGCATGTCAAAAGCAATGTATCAGGAAACACACATGGCACACAATAGCACCAATTAAAAACGCACCGCCAAAGTCAGCGGTGCAAAAATTAACGGAACCAATGCCTAGTGTTGCTTGGACATAGGCGTTGCTTGGCCATACAACGACGATGGTTGTCACCCTCCGGAATCACTCCGGTAGAACTCTCAGTGCATTGTCACAGATACGGCGGGGGAGCCGCCGTCACAAATTGTTCATGCATACGGCACCGGAGGCGCCGCCACAGATCGTCCTGCAATGTCCTGCATTTCAGTGTGCTTGCCCTGCCCTGCCCCTCCCTCAAGGTCAGGTATGCACAGACTGTAACCTCCGTCTCTTCCGCCTTTCACGCACATCCGTACTAAACTCCGAACCCCCACTCCCCGCTTCCAGGCTGTCCACCGACTCACTGTCCGCCTCGGATTGCGCCCCCCGGGCCCTGTCCCGCGCCCTGTCACTCACGTCTGTTGAACATTCATCACTCTCCAAGTCGCTCAGCGACTCCCCTCCAGTTCCCGAGGACAATGACCCGCTTGACTAATCTGAGCTCACCATTTCACTGTCTGTGGCCCCTCCCCCGGACGCCATCTCCTCCAGCCCCAATGCCTCCCACTGTGGCTCTACTCTCGGTCTCTCCGGAGACAACTCCTCATTATGCGGATGTAGGCACCTGCCTGCCTTCGCCAGTGCATCTGCTTCCTCATTGCCTTTTATCCCCAGGTGGGATGGTATCCAACGGAGTTGCACTTGCTCCCCCGCCCTCTCCCGCTCCCACAGGATTGTTTCCCACAAGTCCCCGTGGCCGACTTCTCCGCTGGTCGTGCGCCACCAATGTTGGCGCCATTTCACCGACCACTCCACGATCCCCCTGTACACGTACTGTGAGTCTAAGACGACTACTAACCGTTCACCTCGTGACCTGTGCAACAGTGCATGTACGACCCTCCGAAGCTCCCCCCTGCGGACACTCTGTTGTTCCCCCACTGGCACGTGAGCCGCGCAATTACGGGAGGACCCCCGTGCGTACCACACTCCATACCCCACCTGTGCCCACCCCCTCACCGTTTTCGCCCAGCCATCTGAATACGCCACGGTCCATCCTTCTGCCGCCAGTGCTTGTAGCCGCTGGACCTCGGCATCTCTGTACTTGCCCGACTTCTCTTTCTTCTCCTTTAGCTTATCCCGCTGCTTCACTGGCTTGGCATTCGTGGGTTGCTGTGGCTGTTCTGGAAAAATGCGTGGCATTTGTGGATTTTCAAACCAATCGTCCAAAGCTTCTACAAACCTGCACAGGTTGCGCCTGGAGTAGGACATGTCCTTTTCTGCCCTCCACGTCCGCAACAGTCCCGCGCAGCCCGCAATGAACTCGTCCAGCACTGGCGCCATCAGTTGGTACTTTGCCCGGCACCGCAGGCCCCAGTGCACCTTGGAACCCGCCCACAAGATTAACCCCTAGGTAGAGGTCAGAGACAGCAGGGGATGGTTCCTTAACAGGCGACTAGGTTCCACCCTCCCATGTTCGCTCTCCACCAACGCAAACGCTCGGCGGACGGTGTGAAACATAAAGTTGCAGAAGAAGCAGTGCCTAAAACCATGTTCATGGTCCTTGACTTTATTGTCCTGAGGGCACAATGTCACCCCCAGCCTTTCTATTCTGGTGCCCAGTGGAAGTTTTTTCCACAAGCATCGTCCAATAAAATCTTTGTCCCACCTCGGGAGGTACAACCGTTCAAATGCCCGCCACACTTCTGGTGGCTGCCAGGCCGCATGCCGGCGCTGGTGCTGCATAAGCAGCAGCATTTTCCTGGAGGTCCACGTATAAGCCCACCGCCCCACCTCTGGACCCGTATACGTGACTGGTCGTTCGTAGGACTCAATGACTTCCGATACCCGCTGTAGGTACACCGACTGCCACGTGGGCGCCAACATGTCCACAAACTTCACTGGAATGCCTCCTCCCTCCACCAAGTCATACCATCGATAGACACCCCGCTTAACCAACAATGGACTGTGGTAGGTTAGCCAAATGTGATGGCGCAACAGAGCATTGTGCGGGACCGGCATATGCCCCAGCTGATGCTCCGGGGGTGGCGACGCGCCCACCCCTCCACCGTCGCGTGACCGAGTATGCTTTCAGGCAGCCTTGCAAAAAAGACGGTCTGGATAAGGGCAGCAGGCCTAACTGCAAATAGCGAGGAAATTCCTCTTCCGTTAACAGCCCCTGTGCTTCTGCCCATCGCCGAAAAGGCCCCAAGTGCCGTTCTGCAAACCGGTCCGGCCGCAGAACATATGTAACAAAAGCATGACTATGGGCCCATTGTGCATAAGCCGACAACCTAGCCTGCGCAACCCCCCCTCCGATGGAGGCAACATCAATATTGGCATGGTGAGATTCCACTTGGTCAGCCCCAGCGCCGTCCTATGCACCGAAGTCAGTTGTGAAGAAACATGTTCGGTGGGACGGCAGGCTCTTGCTGTAAGATAGCAAACCGGTGCCACCAAAGAGGCAAAAAAAAAATGACTTCTCCATCAAACCCAACGGCAGGGCCGCAATTGCTCGCGCCCGGGCCATCATTTTGGCGATCGCTGGTGCGTACGCTGTTTCCTCTGTCACATTTCCCACCAGCGATCCGAGATATTTCACATGGGGCTTCACGACAACCCCGGCCAGCGTTTCTGGCGCCATTTTGCCCTCCCCCACTTCAACTACAGCATATGTTTTTGATGCGTTCACCTTCAGTCCGGAGAAATAACCAAAGATCCCCAAACGACAGAGAGGCGCCCTCAAATCTTTATCCTGTTTGGACCCCGGCCCAGGAACACAGAACAAAATATCATTTGCATATAGCAGCAGCACCAGTTCGATCTTGCGGGACTTGATGCCATAAATGAATAACACTGTTATTACATCAAACAGCAGGGGGGACAAAGGGTCGCCCTGGCGTATTTCCAACCGCGGATGCAACACCACTGTTGGTTCAAACGATCGCCCCACACAGAGCAAAATTGATGCAGACATGATGGAGAGGACCAGCGACAGGTATTCCAACCCCAACCACAGGAAGAGAAGCGTACACTCCATTAACGCAAACGATACGGAGTCGTATGCTTTTTGAAGGTTGATAGCCACCATGGCCTGTTCCGGGAGCCTATCCCATTCTGCTCGCGCAAACACCAGATGGTCTACCATCTGCCGTCCATCTGCCCTCGGCCAGGGAGTGGTTGTCACGGGGGGCTAACAGTTCTGCCCTGCGGTGCAATGCGGGGCAACCGTGACAACTCTCTCTTACAGCACAACCACCCTTTTTGTAGCGCTGATTAGAACATACACACTTATGCATAGCGTCGTGTCTCGCTTGTGCTTCGCTTCTTCCCACACCTTGCTTCACTCTAAGATTAAGAGGATTAGGACTCTAAGATTAGGAGGAAAAAGCAGGATTGATCAAAGTTTGTCTCCCTCGCAAGTATGCTGCATGTCACGCCGCGCACGCGGGACGGACAACGAACAAAGGTGGCCAATGAGGTGTGTGGAGCCGTGTCGAGTGCAAGTAGGATATAAACCTACGCCAAACAACGCACGCTAAAATAGGCCGTAACAAGCACAACACGGTAAAGAATAGGAGAGAGGAGAACACGTACGAGGCATATGTAGGTAACATACCACACCACCGCAAGAGTAAGAGACCAACCCAGGATGGCAATGACAAGGTGCCATGGCACGACAAAACCCCCGCCGCCGCACGCCCGTTTGCATCCTTTCTCTTCACAGGTCAAAAGGAGAAGGCCCAACGAGAGAGAACGACGAGCCGGCAAGGAAAAAGACCGAGACACTCACCAGAGCGAAGGCAGGGAAAAAGTGCATGCTAGGGAGAAGGGTAGAGGAAAGGGTAAAGAGCAACGGAGCCACCAAAGAAACAGGGGGTAGCCAGCAGCCGAGCGAGGGACGCGGGCAGGGAAGGGGGCATGGCAGGCACAGGGCGAGCACAACACCGCACCGAAGCACCGGAGAGGGGAGCACCAGAGGGACAAGAGAAAAGCGGCACCGCGCGCCACGACACGCACCGCACAGACACCACACACAGCGCAAACACCCACGGCCGCGCCCACAGCACGTGGTCAGCAAGCCCCGGCAGCCCGCCCAGAGGGCGGGCAGGCGGGGGAGGGGGAGCGTCTGACCACAGACGCCCCTCACAACGGCAGACGGCAACCCCCCCGGGGACGCCCTACCGCCACCCCCACGGCGCGCAACGCCGGCCCGCAAGGGCGCGCGCCGTGGGGCCGGTGCAGGGTCCCCACGCCCGCACCGACCGCACCCGAGACACGGGGGTCGCGGAACCCTGGCTGCCCGCTCCAGAGGACGGGCGGCCGGGGGAGGGACAGCGCCTGACACCAGACGCCCCTCACAATGGTGGCAGGCCACCCCCCCCGGGGACGGCCCCCCACCACCCCCGCGGCACGCAGCCCCCACAGGGCATGCAGGCCAAGGGGACAGTGTTGGGCCCCCACACCCACACACCCGCACCCACAGCACGTGGGTGGCGGACCCCAACAGCCCGCCCAGTGGGCGGGCAGTTGGGGGAGGGACAGCGCCTGACCTCAGTTGCCCCTCACAATGGTGGAAGGCACCCCTCCCGGGGACACCCTTCCGCCACCCCCACAGCGAGCAACGCCGGCCCGCAAGGGCGCACGCTGTGGGGCCGGTGCTGGGTCCCCACGCCCGCACCGACCGCACCTGAGACACACGGGTCACGGAACCCTGGCTGCCAACTCCAGAGGACGGGCGGCCGGGGGAGGGACAGCGCCTGACACAAGGGGCCCCTCACAACGGTGGCAGGCCACCCCCCCCGGGGACGGCCCCCCACCACCCCCGCGGCACGCAGCCCCCACAGGGCATGCAGGCCAAGGGGACAGTGTTGGGCCCCCACACCCACAAACCCGCGCCCACAGCACGTGGGTGGCGGACCCCAACAGCCCACAGGCAGTCGGGGGAGGGACAGCGCCGGACCTCAGACGCCCCTCACAATGGTGGAAGGCACCCCCCCCGGGGCCGCCCTTCGGCCACCGCCACAGCGAGCAACGCCGGTCCGCAAGGGCGCACGCTGTGGGGCCGGTGCTGGGTCCCCACGCCCGCACAGACCGCACCCGGAACACACGGGTCGCGGAACCCTGGCTGCCCGCTCCAGAGGACAGGCGGCCGGGGGAGGGACAGCGCCTGACACCAGACGCCCCTCACAACGGTCGCAGGCCACCCCCCCCGGGGACGGCCCCCGGCCACCCCCGCGGCATGCAGCCCCCACAGGGCATGCAGGCCAAGAGGACAGTGCTGGGCCCCCACACCCACACACCCGCGCCCACAGCACGTGGGTGGCGGACCCAAACAGCCCGCCCAGGGGGCGGGCAGTCGGGGAAGGGACGGCGCCTGACCTCAGACGCCCCTCACAATGGTTCAAGGCACCCCCCCCCCGGGGACGCCCTTCCGCCACCCCCACAGCGAGCAACGCCGGCCCGCAAGGGCGCACGCTGTGGGGCCGGTGCTGGGTCCCCACGCCCGCACCGACCGCACACGGGACACACGAGTCGCGGAACCCTGGCCGCCCGCTCCAGAGGACGGGCGGCCAGGGGAAGGACAGCGCCTGACATCAGACGCCCCTGACAACGGTGGCAGGCCGGCCCCCTGGGGACGGCCCCCCACCATCCCCGCGGCACACAGCCCCCACAGGGCATGCAGGCCAAGGGGACAGTATTGGGCCCCCACACCCACACAGCCGCGCCCACAGCACGTGGGTGGCGGACCCCAACAGCCCGCCCAGTGGGCAGGCAGTCGGGGGAGGGACAGCGACTGACCTCAGACGCTACTCACAACGGTGGAAGGCACCCCCCCCCCGGGACGCCCTTCCGCCACCCCCACAGCGAACAACGCCGGCCCGCAAGGGCGCACGCTGTGGGGCCGGTGCTGGGTCGCCACGCCCGCACCGACCGCACCCGGGACACACGGGTCGCGGAACCCTGGCTGCCCACTCCAGAGGACGGGCGACCGGGAGAGGGACAGCGCCTGACACCAGACGCCCCTCACAATGGTGGCAGGCCACCCCCCCCGGGGACGGCCCCCCACCACCACCGAGGCACGCAGCCCCCACAGGGCATTCAAGCCAAGGGGACAGTGCTGGGCCCCCACACCCACACACCTGCGCCCACAGCACGTGGGTAGTGGACCCCAACAGCCAGCCCGCCCAATAGGCGGGCAGTCGGGGGAGGGACAGCGCCTGACCTCAGACGCCCCTCGCAATGCTGGCAGGCCACCCCCACCGGGGACGGCCCCCCACCACCCCCGCGGCACGCAGCCCCCACAGGGCATGCAGGCCAAGGGGACAGTGTTGGGCCCCCACACCCACACACCCGCGCCCACAGCACGTGGGTGGCGGACCCCAACAGCCCGCCCAGGGGGTGGGCAGTCGGGAGAGGGACAGCGCCTGACCTCAGACGCCCCTCACAATGGTGGAAGGCACCCCCCCCGGGGACGCCCTTCCACCACCCCCACGGCGAGCAACGGCGGCCTGCAAGGGCGCACGCTGTGGGACCGGTGCTGGGTCCCCACGCCCACACCGACCGCACCCGGGACACGGGGGTCGCAGAACCCTGGCTGCCCGCTCCAGAGGACGGGCGTCCGGGGGAGGGACAGCGCCTGACACCAGGCGCCCCTCACAACGGTGGCAGGCCACCCCCCCCAGGGACGGCCCCCCACCCACCCCGCGGCACGCAGCCCCCACAGGGCATGCAGGCCAAGGGGATAGTGTTGGGCCCCCACACCCACACACCCGCACCCACAGCACGTGGGTGGCGGACCCCAACAGCCCGCCCAGTGGGCGGGCAGTCGGGAGAGGGACAGCGCCTGACCTCAGACGCCCCTCACATTGGTGGAAGGCATCCCCCCCGAAGACGCCCTTCCGCCACCCCCACAGCGAGCAACGCCGGCCCGCAAGGGCGCACGCTGTCGGGTCGGTGCTGGGTCCCCACGCCTGCACCGACGGCACCCGGGACACAGGGGTCGCGGAACCCTGGCTGCCCGCTCCAGAGGACGGGCGGCCGGGGGAGGGACAGCGCCTGACACCAGATGCCCCTCACAACGGTGGCAGGCACCCCTCCCGGGGACGCCCTTCCGCCACCCCCACAGCGAGCAAAGCCGGCCCGCAAGGGCGCACGCTGTGGGGCTGGTGCTGGGTCCCCACGCCCGCACCGACCGCACGCGGGACACACGGGTCGCAGAACCCCGGCCGCCCGCTCCAGAGGACGGGCGGCCGGGGGAGGGACAGCGCCTGACACCTGGCGCCCCTCACAACGGTGGCAGGCCAACCCCCCCGGGGACGGCCCCCCACCACCCCCGCGGCACGCAGCCCCCACAGGGCATGCAAGCCAAGGGGACAATTTTGGGCCCCCACACCCAGACACCCGCGCCCACAGCACGTGGGTGGCGGACCCCAACAGCCCGCCCAGTGAGCGGGCAGTTGGGGAAGGGACAGCACCTGACCTCAGACGCCCCTCACACAATCGCGGAAAGCACCCCCCCTGGGGACGCCCTTCCGCCACCCCCACAGCGAGCAACGCAGGCCTGCAAGGGCGCACGCTGTGGGGCCGGTGCTGGGTCCCCACGCCCGCACCGACTGCATCCGGGACACACGGGTCGCGGAACCCCGGCTGCCCGCTCCAGAGGACGGGCGGCCGGGGGAGGGACAGCGCCTGACACCAGATGCCCCTCACAACGGTGGCAGGCCACCCCCCTCAGGGACGCCCCCCAACCACCCTCGCGGCACGCGGATCCCACAGGGCATGCAGGCCAGGGGGACAGTGTTGGACCCCCACAACCAAACACCCGCGCCCACAGCACGTGGGTGGCGGGCCCCAACAGCCCGCCCAGTGGGCCGGCAGTCGGGGGAGGGACGGCGCCTGACCTCAGACGCCCCTCACAATGGTGGAAGGCACCCCCCCCGGGGACGCCCTTCCGCCGCCCCCACAGCGAGCAACGCCGGCCCGCAAGGGCGCACGCTGCCGGGCCGGTGCTGGGTCCCCACGCCCGCACGGACCACACCCGGGACACACGGGTCGCGGAACCCTGGCTGCCCTCTCCAGAGGACGGGCGGCCGCGGGAGGGACAGCGCCTGACACCACGCGCCCCTCACAGCGGTGGCAGGCCGGTCCCCCCGGGGACGGCCCCCCACCACCCTCGCGGCACGCAGCCCCCACAGGGCATGCAAGCCAAGGGGACAATTTTGGGCCCCCACACCCACACACCCGCGCCCACAGCACGTGGGTGGCGGATCCCAACAGCCCGCCCAGTGAGCGGGCGGTCGGGGGAGGGACAGCGCCTGACCTTAGACGCCCCTCACAATGGTGGAAGGCACCCCCCCCGGGGACGCCCTTCCGCTACCCCCACAGCAAGCAACGCCGGCCCGCAAGGGCGCACGCTGTCGGGCCGGTGCTGGGTCCCCACGCCCGCACCGACCGCACACGGGACACACGGGTCGCGGAACCCTGGCTGCCCGCTCCAGAGGACGGGCGGCCGGGAGAGGGACAGCGCCTGACACAAGGGGCCCCTCACAATGGTGGCAGGTCACCCCCCCCGGGGACGGCCCCCCACCACCCCCGCGGCACGCAGCCCCCACAGGGCATGCAGGCCAAGGGGATAGTGCTGGGCGCCCACACCCACACACCCGCACCCACAGCACGTGGGTAGTGGACCCCAACAGCCAGCCCGCCCAATGGGTGGGCAGTCGGGGGAGGGACAGCACCTGACCTCAGACGCCCCCGACACAATGGTGGAAGGCACCCCCCCCCGGGACGCCCTTCCCCCACCCCCACAGCGAGCAACGCCGGCCCGCAAGGGCGCACGCTGTGGGGCCGGTGCTGGGTCCCCACGCCCGCACCGACCGCACCCGGGTCACAGGGGTCGCGGAACCCCGGCTACCCGCTCTAGAGGACGGGCGACCGGGGGAGGGACAGCGCCTGACACCAGACGCCCCTCGCAATGGTGGAAGGCACCCCCCCCGGGGACGCCCTTCCGCCACCCCCACAACGAGCAATGCACCAACGCACCAACGCACCAGCCACGGGACATCCGCACCCCACCCCCTGCTCTTAGGCACAGCGACACAACAATGGCGGAACCCGCGGCCCCACGCAAAACACGCCCCCGATCTCCGACGCTGGACGCAGCACACGAGGTCATCAGGGCGCTGGGACTCAGAGACGGCGAAGGAGACCCTCCACAAGGGGACGCGGGCACGGACTCTGACCTGGAGGCAATACCGGAGCCCTCCACAGGAAGCGCGCCCGCGGAACCTGCGCCGCCGGCGGGCAGCGTGCCCACCCTCTGCCACGCGTGGAAACGGGGCCACTGCACCGGCGAAGGCTGGTGCCCCAAACAGCACCCTCAGGTAGGTAGGTAGGTAGGTGCACTCGGTCGTGGAGAGGCGCCCCATGGTTCCCCCTGGCGTCGCCCCTGTGACGAACAGGAAGAGGCTTCGCGCGTGAAGAGGGGAGGCGGCTTACTTCCCGCTAGACCTGACTGTTGGCCCCCAACAAAGCGACCCCGGGCTACGCCGGGAGGGCTGATCGCCGCCAGCGTGACATGCTTGTCTCGCCGGGAGGGTGTGCCCCCGTGCTTGCGCACGTCCCCTCCTTTGGGCGGAACCCTAGGGGTTCACAGGACTTCCTGGCGTATCCCGTTCCCAAGGCGTGCATGCACGTTCCTGGTAGTAGGGTTCCGAGGCGCTTGGGTGTCGCACGCTCCGCCTCGAGTCCCAAAGCAGCGCAGGCATTAGGATGCAGCCTTACCCCCGGGCTCCGGATCTCGTTTGGCCGGGTCACCTGCATGGCACGGGCTGCCTCAGTGCCCGGGCTGTGGGCACTGGGTTTCCTACTGTTGTGTGGTGTTTGTGTTTGGGTGCGGTTGGCGGTTGGGTGCGGGTTTTGTTAACCCCGTCAGTCCTGGCTGGGGTCTTGGGTGGGTGTTTTTGGGCTCGATTTGTGGTGTTGTCCCTCTAGTGTCTGCTATTTGTGGTGTTCGTGGTTGGGCTTCGGTTTCGGTCTGCTTTTGGGACGTGTGTGGTTTTAGTGGGCGCCCCGTTTGCCCCCCGCCGTTTCCGGTTCCGGCGCGCGGTGTGGGCGTGTGTGCTGGGCCCGGGTCTCGCCTGGGCCCAGTCCGTCTTGGCTGGGTTGTCGGGGTGTGTTTTTTTTTTTTGCGCTTTGGTTTTTTCTTTTCTTTTTTTTTTTTTTTTCTGGGCTTTGTGGTCCCTGTCCCTCCATCCCCTTTCTTTCGGGCTGGGCTGGTGGCTCTCTTTTTTTTTTTTTTTTCCGTGTCCCTTTTCCCCGTGGTCCGCTGTTACTGGCTTGGTGTTGCCGGTTTTCGGTGGGTGGTTCCCCTGTGCCTCTGCGGGGGTCCCCCTTTTTTTTTTTTTTTTTTTTTTCCTGGGGGGGGGGCCTGGCCGCCTGTGGTGGTGTTGGCGGGTGGTTGGGCGGCTGTGGGCTGTTTTCGTGCCTTTTCCCCTTCCCCCCTCCTTTTTTTTTGTTTTTTTTGGGGGGGGCTTGCCTGTTCCTCCCTCTGCCTTCCCTGGGCTGGCGCACGCACTGGCCTGTATTCAGTGTTGTCTTCCGGGCTGCTGTCTTCAGTTGCGTTCTGTGTGGCCATGTTCCGGCCCCGTGGGTCGGGTGGGCTCTGTACACGGTGGGCTCGGCGCCCCTTCTTGCTGGGTTAGGTCCTGGCTCTGCCGGCTGGGCGGCTGCGCCAGGCGGCTGCTTGTGGTTTTGGGTTAGGGGGCTGGGGTTGCTCGTGTCCTTACCCCTCTGCGGTGCCGGTTGTAATCTTCTGGGTGGTCCGTCACCGTTGTCGCCTGGCGCGCTGTGGCCCCGTGTGTGGCCTGTGGTGCTGGTGTGTGGCGTGGTGGCGCGGCGCCCTCTCGGGTGTGCGGTGGCTGGCTTCGGTTAGTCCCTCAGGTTAGGTTCAGTTGTGTCGTGTTGTGCCGCTCTGTGCCGCGTCGCGTCGCGTCGTGCTGTGGTGCGTTGCTCTGTGGCGCGCTGTGGTGCGGTGTGCCGTGGTCTCGCGTGGTGCCGCGGTGGGTCAGTGGAGGTCAGCCTGGCCTGTGTGGGTCGGTTAGGTCTTCGGGAAATTCTGCTGAATGATCACGGTGTCCTTGGGGCGTGCACACTGACTCTCACCCATGGACTCAATCTTCACCGGGCCTCGCAGACAGGCAGGTGTACTCGGGGTGTAGGAAAGGCGTTCCTTCTCCAAGGCAGACAAACAGACATCAGGAGTCGGTTGGTGGAGGTGGCTTCCGAACGCTGTTTGAGTGGCGAACGGCTTTCACTGCAGCTCGGCTGCGCTGGCAGGGTCCGGGTCGGTGCCGCCGGCAGGGATGAGCTCATACTGTAGGGTCAGGGGGATGTCCATATCTCCGGTGCTGAACTGCTGGGGTCCGGGGCATCGGTAGTATTCTTGGCACTTCCAGTCTTCACGGCGCTCGGAGATGGCCTTGAAGGGGGCACCGACCAGCAGCACCAAAGCCTTCGCGATCGATCACAGCCTTTCGCTTCCCCTTGCGGTGCTCGATATTCATCATGGACGGGATCGGTGTGCCGCCGCAGTGCCATTCCTCCACTGGACGCAACAGGTTGGTGACGGACGCCCTCACGGACGTGGGACCAGCCGAGATCAAGCCCCCGTAGCAATACTCTGTGTCAAACCGCGACGGTAGCGCAGCCTGGCCCTTATAGCCCATGGTGTGGTCGCGTGACGGTCCGTGGGGTTGCCCTCCCTGGGGGCCTGTGCCTTGGTCCCGTGTCCTCTGTGGGTGTCGGTACGTAGTCGTGGGTGCCGCGGCCGTGCTTTCGTCCTCTTTCGGTGCCTGTGAGTTGGCCTTCGTGGTGGTCGGGGTCGTCGGCTGGCGGTGAGGGCATGGTGGTGTGCCGTGCGGCGGTGTTCCCTGCTGCCTCCTCTGTGGGTGTGGCCCGTTCTCCCCGTGTAGGTGTGCCCTCCGTTCTCTGTGTGGTTTCCGGTGGCCGGTGGGCGTGCGCTGGTGTGATCCGCATGGCGTCCGATGTTTGCTTCGGTGGTGTGTGTTGGGCTGTTTGGTGGGGGTGGGGCGGCGCTGGTCTCCCCGTCGGTGTGGGTCGTGGTACCTGTCGTGGTGCCCTTTTCCTCCGTGTCTTGGTCCCCGTTCCCGCTCCTTCCTGGTTCTTGGGTGGTGTCCTGCCCCCATGTGGTGTCGCTTCCGGCGCCCTGTCCCTGCGTGTGCCTGCCCTCACTTGGGGCCCTTCCGTGCCCTCTTGCCTGTGTGGTCCTTGGTGCCCCTTGCCCTTCCCTTGCCCTTGTCCTGCCCCTTCCTGGTGTGGTGTTGGTGGGAGGGGCGGGGTGGGGAGGGGGCGCCGGTGGCCCAGGCTTGGGGCTGGGTGGCCTGGAGCCACTGGCGGAGGGCTTGGGGGGTGTAGGGGGGGCGGAGGCCCTGGACCGCATCGCGGAGGAGGGCCTCCCATGCCGCTTGCGGCATGATGGCCTCCGGGGCGGCCTCGTTGGGGTTTGCGGGGGTGCGGGTGCGCACCTCCTCGAAGGTATGCACCATGTGCACCCCTTCGTGCCTTCCCGCTCCTCCGGCCCATTTCACCCAGCGGCGGAGCTCCTGCAGAGCGGGGGGAGACCACCAGGCGAGGTAGGCGGGGGCCCGGGGGGGGGAGGGGTCCGTGCCTGGGGTCCTGGAGCGGCGGGGGGAAGACGTGGACCTGCGGTGGTGGCGGGGGTGGCGGTGCCTGGGGGAGCGGGAGCGGCGGCGGCGGGGGCTGGGGGTGGAGGACGGGTACGGGCGGAGGGGGGAGCGGGAGGGGGAGGTGGACATGGGGCGGCGGTGGCGCGCTCGGTGGCGTCCGGGGGAGCGGGAGTGGTGGTGGCGGGGGCTGGGGGTGGTGGATGGGTACGGGTGGCGGGGGGAACGGGGAGCCCGGCGGGGCTAGTGGGGGGAGGGGGAGGTGGACGTGGGGCGGCAGTGGCGTGCCTGGCTGCGTCGGGGGGAGCGGGAGTGGTGGTGGCGGGGGCTGGGTGGCCGGTGGGGGGAGGGGGAGGGGGACATGGGGCGGCGGTGGCGCTCGTGGTGGTGCCCGGGGGAGCGGGAGCGACGGGAGCGGGGTCCCTGGGGGTCGTGGTGGTACCTGGGGGAGCGGGAGCGGCGCGAGTGGGTGGTTGAGGCGCGGTGGGAGTTTGGGCGCCGTGGGCGAGTGTGCCGTGCGGGGGGGGAGCGGGAGCGCCGCCGCTTGCGGGACCGGCCCTCGTCGCTCTAGTCGCGCCAATCCGGAAGCGTCGGCGGCCTCTGGGGGGCCTCGCGCGGCCCCGCTATGGGGGGGAGGTCCCCCGTCGTCCTTGGGGCCCCTTCGGCCATCGGATGGTGGCCGGGGGGGTACGGGGCGTCACGCGGTGCTGGTTGGGGGGGGAGGTCCCCCGTCGTCCATGGGGCCCCTTCGGCCATCGGATGGTGGCCGCGGGGGTACGGCTGGTACGGGGGTGGTGGCTGGTACGGGGTGGGTGGGTATGCGGGCGGGGCGTTCGGCGGCTGCCATCCCGTCCGCTGGTGCTGTTGGTGTACGGGGGGTTGTGGCCCGGTGGGGTAGGGCGGTGGGCAGTGGTAGTGGTGGGGGTGGTGTTGGTAGTGGTGGTGGTGGGGCCGCTGGTGGTGGTGGTGTGTGTAGTGGTGGGGTTGGTGTTGCGGGTATGGCCCATGGAGTCCTTGTGGGTTTTCCGGTCCCCCTTGTGGGGGTGGGGGGTTGGGCATCGTTGGCAGTCCCCGGGGCTGCACTATGTGGTGGGCTTCGGGGAAGGGTTGGGGGCCGGGCTTGACGGTGACGATGGTTGAGGGGTCCCACGTCCCTGGGTCGGTTTGGCCGGCGGTGGTGGTGGTTTGTGGGGGATGGATGACAGGGCGTTTGGTGACGGGGATTTTGACGAGGGTTTGGACGGGGTCGTGCTGGGTGGCCGTCTCCGCGGTGGTGGTGGGTGCTGGCGGGAGGGGGGCGCGGGTCGTGGTGGGTGGGGGGTCCTGGCTTGGGCGAGGGCCCGGGCGGGGGTGGTATCGGGTGGTTTTGTGTCGTTGCGTATGCGGTGTTGTGTGTGGTCGCGTGGGCGCCGGCTTGGGTTTGGGGTTGGGTTTGGGGTTGGGGTCCGGTTCGGGTTTGGGGTCGGGTTTGGGGTTGGGGTCCGGTTCCAGGTTGAGGAGTACCTCTGTCCGGAGGTGTGAGGGCGTCGATGCCGGGTCGGGGGTCGTCCCGGTGGGTTGCCGGGGTGCCTGAGTCGCCTGTGTGGGGGTTGGGGGGTTGATGCGTGCGGCCGCGGCTTTGGCTTTCGCCGTGGCCTTGAGGATCAGTTTGGCGGGGAGGGGGGGGTCGGAGGATGAGGTGGAGGAGGTGAACGAGGCTGAGGACGAGGAGGAGGTGGTGGACGCGGGTTGGGCTGTGATGCGGGCGGGCTTGCGGGCGGCGGCTTCTGCTGCGGCCACGGCGGGGAGGATGGAGGGCATGTCCCCGGGTTGTAGGTTGGGGGCGGGCGGCTGGGGGGGCCCGGTCGTGACCTGGCGGCCCGGCGGGCCGATCTGGTCGGCTGCGGCGGGAGAGGGAGGCGCGGGGCTGCGGCCTTCTCTTTCTGGGCTCGGCTGGGCCCGGGTCCTGCAATGTGCGAGGTCGTGTGGGTTGGTGTCAGCGGGGGGGAACAGTTCGCGTGGGCTGCATTCAGGGGCCGGGGGGGGTGGGCCTGGGTCCTCTGGGGTGTGTGTGGGGGGCGTGGGCGGGCCACTGGGTGGGGTGGGCGTGCCGCGGGGCGTGGGGCTCCCCTTGGTGGGTGTGTGTGGGTTGTCGAGTGTGGGGGGCGGTGAAGGGTGGCCGGTGGGTGGGTGTGTGGCGGGCGTGTGCTAGTGTTCGGGCGGGTGGGGGAGGCCCGTGTCGCGGGGCCCGGGGGTGCGCGCGATAGTGGGCGTGTGTGGGTCTCCGGTTGAGCAGCGAGAGGGGGGGGGCATGGGCGGGGATTTTGCGGGGGGTTGTGCTGTGCCGGTGTATGTGTCCGCTTGCTGCGCGCTTGCGTGGGCAGTTGTAGGCCGGGCGATTCAGAGGAGAAGCTTGCCGTCTTCTGCTGCTGCGGCAAGGATTTCGCAGACGAGCGTTCGTATCTGGCGGACCTCTTGGTCAGTGGTGGGAAGGGGGCATGCTAGCTTTGGGCTAAGACCCGCGCGGTTGAGGACCCTGTGGATGGCGTGGTACCCGCAGGTGAGGGACTGCTGCGGCCTGGGGGGGGGGTTTGGTCGTGTGTCCGGGCCTGCTTCGACTTGTGTGTGGGCGGTGGGGATGGCCCAAACCCAGGGCACGGTCCCCGTGGGTGGCCAGTTGCGCTGGATCCAGTGGGTTAGGCAGAGCATGGACAATCCCAGGTGGTAGCCCGCCTTCCCTGAGGTGATTTGGGCCAGGGCGCGGGCTGGGGGCGTGTCCCCTGGCTGGAGGAGACCCCTGAGGATCCTGTGCTGGGTGGTGGGGTCCCCCACTGCCCCTGGTGGGGCGGTCTCCGGGGCGAACATGGTGTCTGTCCCCTGGATGATCCATTGCGGGCCGTGGGACGTAGCCATAGCGGCTAACACGTAGTAGTGGCCACGCTCGAGGACTGTAACCCAGACCTCCGGCGGGGGGTGGTCACTGTCTGTAGGTGGGGGGGGGAGGTCGTCGTCCGGGGTGCGGAGGCCGGCGGCGCGGAGGGCGGTGTCGCGGTTGGGCGCGGTGGCCTGTTCCCACTGCTCCGGGTGGTTCGGGTCCGCTGGGTGGTCCGTCTCCGCTTGGGCCCGCCGTAGGCGTACGGTCCCTCGACGCGTGACGTTGCTGCCGGTGTGGTGCGTCAGGGCCTGGCCCCACTCGATGGGGGGGATCCAGATGGGCTGGCCCCGGGTGTGTTTGCGGGCTCGCCAGAGCACAAGGTCTACTATGGTCTCGTGGAGGCCGCTGCCTGGGGTGGTCAGGTCCCGGAGGGCTTTGACGGTGAGCTTGGTCCAGTCCTCTTGTAGGCGGTACCAGCCCAGGGAGGTGGTCGGGGCCCTGTCTTGGAGGGTCGCTCGGAGGAGGTCGGGGTCGCGGATGGTGGCCGGTGTGAGGGGGGGGTGCCCCGGGTCCGGGGGGGGTGGGCTGGATGGGCTGCCGGGGTCTTGCGCGTCTACGTCGATGGATGGTTGGCCCTCGCTGGGTTCGGCCGGACTGGGCGGTGCCGGGTGGCTTCTTGGGTGCGAGACGGGTCTCGGGGCGCTGTGGTGGTGCCTTGGAGACCTGTGGATGGAGACGGGGGGCGCGTGCGGGGCGCGGAGCGGGTTAGTGGACGTCTGGGTCATGCACGGCATGGTAATGGATGAGACGCTGCATGTGTTCCCTGGCGGTGGGGTCGGTGAGTTGTTCCGCGTGTGTTAGCAGGAGGTGTTTGCGGTGTACCATTTGGGCCGCTGCTCTGCGGACCGCTTCTAGCTGGAGGTGTGCTGCTGCCTCCATGGGGCTTTCCGTGTGTTTGGTGAGGTGTCGGTGCAGGGCCTGTGTCACTGCCCCTCTCATGGTGGCTTCTTTGATCAGGGGGTCCCGGAAGAGGTGTTCGGTGGCCTGGTGTGCGTGGCTGTGGGCTGGCCATCCTTCGTGTTGTCGCAGGGTTTCCGCCGGGGACCAGCCCACTAGGGTGTCCCTGTCTGTATGGAGGGGGCATTTCTTGAAGTGTTCCCAGTCCTCCGGGGTGGTGTGGTCGCATGGGCAACGGGTGTGTTCGTCGGGGACGTGGATGTGCTTGCGGGCGAGCCATCTGGCGACCCTGGTGAGGAAAGGCAGTTGCTCCCTGAGGAGCTGGATGCGTCGTTTCTGGAGGTGGGCTGGGACGTTTGCTGGGCGGAGCGCTGAGTGGTAGAGGGGGACTTGCAGTCTGTCCTGGAGCTCCTGGATGTGCGCCCGGCTGTCTGCGTCGCCGAGCACGCGGGCGAGATGTTGGACGGGGTTGGGGTAGTGGTACGCTCTGTCGTGGGAGGAATAGGGGGCGTCCTCTGGTACCCAGTCCGGGGTCTGATGGGGCTCGGGTACAGGGGGCACGTGTTGGAGGTGTGTGTGGTTGCGGCCGAGGTCAGGGATCTGGAGGGCTGGTAGGTGTGTTGTGCGCTGGTGTACTGCCTGGTTGTCGACCTTACCTTTTTTGTATTGGTGCCTGTGGGACTCTTGTTTCACGATGTGGAGTTGGACGTAGGGGGGAAGGCTGCGTAGGGCTTTCCAGAGTAGCAGTGCCTGGGTGCCGAGGCTCGTCGCGGTTGCTTTGTGAAGAGGTTGCCTTGCTATGCGGAGGAGCAGGTGCGTGTCGACAGTGGCGTCTACCACGAACCAGACCCGAACGATGTGCGGGGAGTGGGCGGGTAGGTGGGCCGCGACCTCGGTGATGGCGTCGGCCATGGCCCCTAGCTCCCCGTGGGAAGAGGCCCCATAGGTGGTGTGGCCCGTGTGGTGGTCCATGTGGTAGTGTCCCCCCCTGTGGGTTAGCTGCAGGGTGGCCCCCCCGGTGATGGGCGTGAGGGCGGATTCGCCTGAGGCGTCGGTGAAGAAGAGCCGGTCCGCCGGTGATGGTTGTGGGAGGCGGCATGGGTTCATGGGCAGGTAGGCGTATATGGCAAGGCCCGTGGCGAGGTGGGCTACTGGGGTTGTGGGCTGTAGGATGGGGGTGGCGTACACCCCTATTCCTTTGGAGATGATGTGCTTCGCTTGGGGGGACAGGGCTATGAGTCCCTGCTCCGGCTGTCCTTGTGTGAGGTAGGAGTAGATGTAGTGGAGGATGTAGGCTGTGTCGGGGTTTAGGTTGTGGCATGTGAGGGTTTGTGTTCGGTGCTCCGGTGTGTGGCAGGAGTGGTGGAGTGGATAGTAGGGGTGCTCGTGCTTGCCCGTTCTGCCTGGCTCGTACATGCTGTAACGGATGGCGACCCCTGCCGGGTCGGGGCGGGGGCATGTGGGTGTAGTGGTGAAGAGCCATTTGGGCGCGTGGTCGGGGTTCCATGCTACCGTGGGGTTAGTGTCGGTGCGGTGGAACCATGGGGCTATCCATGCGTAGGCCTGTGGTGGTAGGTGGGTCGTGGGGTGGGTGTGGTGGCGTGCTATGAGGTGTAGCACGGGCCATGGTGCGGTTGGTGCCTCGGGGTCACAGGCCCAACATGTGCGTGGCATGCTCTGGGAATCTTGAGGGACCTTTGGTAGGTCTCGGGCGGTCATGTGGTGTTTCGGTATGCGCCATTTTGCCCCGTGGTGGATGACGGTGGTCTGCGTGGGTTTGGCTTCATTCGGGGCCAGTAGCAGGGTTAGTGGTGGGACTGGGCCCGTTACTGGGGGGACGGGTTCGTGTTTCGATCCGGTGGGTGCGTAGGGCGGTGTCTCTGGGATGGGTCGGGGGTGTTGCTTTGTGAATTCTCGGTAGGCTGTGCGCATGTCTTTGCTGCCCGGTAGAGTGTGTCCCGCTGTTCGTGCCGTCTGTGTGAGGTACTGGTGGAAGAGGCGGTATTGTGGCCATTCGGGAAGCTGTAGAAAGGGGGTGTGGTGTGCCCCGCTGTGGTGCAGGACCCGCATTTGGGCGAGGGTGACGTATACTACGGTGATGGAGGCCCCGACAAGGTCTATGGTGTGGATGGTGCCCTTGGGGTGGTGGTGGAGGTCCCCGCAGAGGACCGCTAGTGGCCCTTTCTCTGGGCACGTGTGGTTGGTGAGTATGGCGTGGTGTGGGGATGGGAGCAGAAGCTGCAGGTGGTTCCACTGGCGGGTGTTCATGTTGGTGGGCATGCCCGTCTGGTGGAGTACCCAGCGCGGGCATGTGTTGCGGGACCGTTGTGCGGCTTGGAGGCGGATGGCGGTGACCTCGCGGACCTCCGGTGAGTGGTTGTGGGTCATGCGGTGAAGGAGGAGGGCGGTGTGTCTGGTATAGGCCGCTTTCACCTCGTCCCCTATGGCGTCTCCATAGTGGGGCCATGCCGCTCGGATGGCGCGGGTGGGTATGGAGGTGGGCCAGCCCCCGTGTGCTGCCCATGCCTTGGTCACGGCGCGTGTGGCCGGCTCGAGGGCGGTGGTGGGGTGTGTTAGGTGGAGTGCTTGGAAGCCTATGGAGGCGTTCAAGACCCCGGTGAGGTAGTACGCCAGGCTCTGGTGGGACAGGGAGAGGGCCTTGGTGGTCGGGGACGCATATCTGGGGAGATGGGCGAGGTGTGACTGCAACTTGGGAGGGAGGGTGGCGTCCTCAGGGTTGGCGGCCTGGACTACCCCCAGGTGGGTGGTGGTCGTCACGACTTGCATGGGGAGCCCTTGTGGCCCCAGGGTGGGAGGTGTGGCAGACCCCTTGATCATGGCCACTGACTTTGTGGGGTGGACGATGAGGTTGTTGTGGGAGAGGTAGGAGACGGTCACGTCCAGTAAGTCGTTGGCCTGTTGGGTGACCGTTGGTCCGGGGTCTGGGGCATGGGGGTCGTGTGGGGTGTGCGCGACGGTGAGGTTGGTGTCGTCCGCGAAGCCGACCAGGGGGGAGAGGAGGGGGTAGGGTGCGTAGGCCGGGTAATCCTGCTCGATTGCGAGGGCCAGGGGGAGCGTCACTAGGAGGTACAGGAAGGGGCCCTCTGCTCCCCCTTGGGGGACCCCGCTGCCTGGCTCCAGGAAGGGGGTGAGGCCTGCTCCTGTGCGGACCGTGTATTTGCGGGTGCGGATGTAGTCGGAGGTGAAGTTGTAGAAGGGGAGGCCTAGGCGTTTCCACACCGCTTCTAGAAGGAGCCAGGGGGTGTTCGGGAAGGCTCCCTTGACGTCGAGGGAGGCGATGATGAGGTCCACCGGGTCCATGTCCGCGATGGTGTCCTGGAGGAAGATGGCCTCGTGTGGGGAGCGGCCTGGGATGGCCCCCCAGAGGCTCGCTGGTATGTGGGGGTCCAGGTGGGGGCGGATGCGGCGCAGGAGGATGGTCCAGACAATTTTGACCTCCGTGACCGCACAGACTATGGGGCGCCAGTTGTCCGGGTTCGCCCAGTCCCCTTTTTTGTAGAGGGGGCGGACAACGTTTGCCCAGTCTGGTGGCAGGGGGGTCCGCCCCGTGACGATGTCCCAGAGGCGGTGGACGAGGACGCGGAGGAGGTGGGCGGGGAGGTGGTAGTATGCCTCTGCAGGGAGGCCGTCGTAGCCTGGGGTTTTGTGTTGCCGGAGACTGTGGATGGCCTTCCGGACTTCGAGGATGGTGAAGGGGCGTTTTTCCAGGTGCCTCCTCTGGGCGTGGTTGAAGACCCGAGGGAGGCGGTCGATTTTGGCCTCGGTGTCCGGGTCCAGTGTGTCTTGGGTGGGGGTGTGTTGCCGGAGGAAGCTGTCTTGGGTGGCTTGGAGCACTGTGGCTGGGTCGTTGGTGAGGGAGCCGTCCTCCTGCCGGACCGTGGTGATGGTGCGGTGGCCGGTATCGGTCATGGCGTCGTTGAGGTGGCGGATGTCCTTGTAGGGGAGTTCGTGTTGCGCATACCGTTCGTGTTCCTGGGCGATGCGCTGTTGCCTGTGGATGTGCCACCGCTGCAGGTCCGCCCTGATTTGGGCTATCTATGTCCTGCAGTGGTGTATCTGGCGGCGGGTTTGGGGGGTGTCGGTGTGGAGGAGGGTCGCCAGTTGTTGCTTCGCATGCCAGAGGTCATGGAGCATGTCCCCCAGGGCCGTGGGTGGTTTGTCGTCGTCTGTGTGGGGGTGTTGCTGGAAGCCGCAGGCGACGGCGGCCGTGCGCATGGCTGTGAGCAGGTCGGTGGGGTCTGGTTGGATGCGCCAGGCGCGGTCTATGGCCCTGTGATATCGGGACCAGGCATGCTTGTCATGCAGCGGGGGCATCTTCAGGGGGGGTGGTAGGCCTTGGTCCGCATCTTCTGGGGGGCTGGGGGGAAGGTTGGGGATGGTGAGGCGGATGTGCAGGGGGCTATGGCCTGTGGGTCCCAGCGGGAGGGGTCCATATCGGGCCTCCGCTCGGATGATGGTGGTGGGGTCGCCATAGCATACGTCGATGCGGGATGGGGCGGCATCCGTTTGGTGGGGGAAGTGGGATGGTTGGCCTTCGAGGCTGGCTGTTAGGTCCACGAGCCCCAGCATTTCGATGGTGTCGCGGACTGCTTGGTCCTGGGGTGTGGCCTGTCCTCCTCGGTCCGCTGGGGTGGGGGCGGCGTTCATGTCGCCGATGATGACTGTGGGGGCGAGCATGGCCATTTGGCGGTACGCCTCGGCCAGGGCCTGGAGGAAGGGTTCCGTGGCTTCGCCGAAGGGGACGTGGGTGTTGATGACGTTGAGTTGCCATCCGTCCCCGACGACCTCATAGACACCTAGCCTCCCTGGGACGCTGAGGTGGTGGACGAGGTGGACGTGGATGCCGGTTTGGGCGTATAGGGGGGTCCCCTTGTGCCAGTAGCATTTGTACGCTTTCTGGTCCGGGGTATATATGGGGGTGGTTTCCGGGGGGTCGTCGCGCTGTAGGCCTTGTTCCTGGAAGGTGAGGAGGTGGGGGACCCACCCCGGCCCCTGTGCCATCGGGAGCTCTTGGAGGGCGGTTGTGGCGTCCTTGGAGTATGTGACGGCCGGGTGGTTGAGGTCGAGGAGGTTGACGGTGGCCTCGGTGGGGGCGGGCCGGGGCTGTGGAGGCTTGTGCCCTCGGCCCTTGCCCCGTCAGGGAGGGGGACTGGGGGTTGGGGACTTTTTGCCGGTTTGTGGGCGTTTGGGTAGGCGCGGCGGGGGGAGGCCTTGGCTCCACTCCGGGGGGAGCTCCCCAGTGTATTTGGTGCCTGTGTGGGCCTTGTTCTCTTCGGTGCGGAGCCGGATGGGGTGGGCGCTGGTGAGTTCCAGGGTGTCGCCCAGTGGTTTGTCCGGGGCGCTGTTGCCTTGGTCTAGCTCCTTTTGGCGGTGCCAGATCACCCGGATCTGTGGCCCCCCGTTGTCCCCCGGTCCCTTGAGGCGGTACTGGATCGTGCCCTCACACCAGATCCAGTCGCCTGTGTGGTCGTTGCGGAAGGGCTGTCGGACCTTCGCACCTTTTTCGAACCCTGGGTACGCTTTGGGCGGGGCCTGTGCTGGTGGTGGGAGGGAGGATGATGAGGATGCCTGGTCCGGGTGGGGCGGTGGTAGTGGTGGCAGGGAGGATGACGAGGATGCTTGGTCTGGGTTCGTCGGGTGGGTCGGGTGGGATGCGGGGGGTCGGGAGGTTGCTGCTTTTCCGGCTTGGCTGGGGGCGGGTGCGCCCTTTTGTCGTCTCGTTCGCTTGGGTGGGACTGGAGGTGGCGGGGCTGGGGGGGCATGGGGTTGGAAGAAGGGGTGCGTTGCTTGCTGATCTGGATCCCTCAGTGGGGGTTCTGCCGGTGTTTGCATTTTCGCTTTCGCGTGGCTGCGTATGATGTCGGCGAGCTTGCGTACGGTCTCCGGGGGATCTGTTGGCCATGGCAGTGCGGCGGGGCTGTCGTCGAAGGGGTGGTAGTTCCTCATGGCCTTGGCCTGCCTGACCCAGGCCTCTGTGGGTTCCGGTGTGTCCGGGCCGTTGGGGGAGCCTTGAGCCCAGTAGAGTGCTGTGTGGAGGGCTTCCCAGGGGGCGCCTTCGCGGCCTGTGAGGGTGGTGGCTTGGAGGAGTCGCTGCTGGCCCCGTGGGGGGTCTTCCGGGTCCATTTCCGGGGTATAGGCCTGGGCCGCCATGAGGACTCCGTGTGCCCAGTGGAGGACCCACCATTGGGTGTCCGCTTTGAGGATGTGGATGGCGGGTTGTTGGGGGGGGGTGTCCAGGGTGTCCCACGATGCAATGGCTAGTGGCATCCTGGAGGGGTGGAGGTGTGGGGGGGCCTTGCGGCTTAGGAGTTGATCGATGTGGAAGGGGGTGACGGGATCGTTGGGGCCTTGGGGCGGTGGGGGCATTGCTGGGATGGTTGTGGGGTCCCAGTGGCGTTCGTGGGCGGCGAGGGTGTACAGGGCGGCGGTGATGATGTGGTGGGCTTGGCCCTCCAGGACGATGTGGCGCTCCGTGCCGAAGTCCTTTGGTAGGTGGGCTGCGGGGTGGAGGGTGATGTGGGCCAGGGCGCGTTGGTGGGCCTTTTTTCCCCCGTCTGGGGCCTGTGTCCGTTTGTCCCCCGGGATGTGTTGGTGTTGGTGTTTTGGTGGGGGTGGTCCCAGGGTGAGGGATTCCACACAGTGGAGGGGGATGGCGTGTTCCCTGGACCTGTTGGGCAGGATGTATATGCCCGGGTCTCCAGGTACGGTGCCCAGGTACATGTTGCCCGTGATGGTGGGGGCCGGCAGCGGTTGGCGCAGGGGCGAGGTGCATGGGGTGGAGCAGGGCGGGTCATGGTGCTCACACCGGGGGTGGTCGATGCCGTACGGGGTGACGTGTACGGCGAAGGGTCCAACGGCGCGCTGGAGTTTGTGGGGTTGGATGTTGTGGAGGCGCGCCACCGCCCGTGTGTGGGAGCGCCCTTCGCTGATCCATACGGCGTCTGCCCGCGACGCCGCTGGGTTCAGGCAGTTCGTGGTGATGCCTGTGATCGTGCGGTTGTGGGTGGTATCTGATACCCTGGCGGGGGGGGCGCCGATGCGGGGGATGGTGTGGTCGTCGTGGAGGGTGCGGGCCTTGCGCCTCGCTTCGTGTCGGTGCTGGGCCTCCTGGGCGTGGGTGTGCACACCCGTGTGTTTGGGCTTCTTGTTGGGGCGGTCCGCTGTGTGGAAGGGGGTGGGCCAGGAGGGGGCGTGGTGGAGGGTGGGGTGTGGGAGGTCCCCCCGTGTTGCCCATGTGTACAGGGTGGTCGCGGCGGCCCCTTCCGCCTGTATGGTGTATCGCTCGTCGTGTCGGCGACGGGTGACGAGGACGTTGGGGGCCGTCAGCTCATACACCTGTGTGGTGTGGGGGAGGTGGCGGGTGACGGTGATCTTGGCGGCGTCGTTCTTGCGGGTGGTGGTGTGGGGGATGATGTAGTGGGTCGCCCATTCATCCTGGGGGGTGTGCTCCGTCGGGTCTAGCTTGAGCGGGGGGTGGAGCGGCTTCGGTGTTGGGGGCTTGTCTTGGCCCTTCGCGTGGGGCGCCACTTTGGTTTCGACCAGGTATTGTGGGCCCCAGGTTTCCGGGGCCCCTACCTGTGTGGCTGCCGCTGTTGCGGCTTGGAGGAGGGCGGTGGTGTTGGTGTCTAGAGGGGGGGCCCCCGGTGGGGGGGTGAGGGTGTCATGGTCTTGGTACGCCCACCAAATTGTGTAGCCTCGTTGGGTGTTGCGGTGCGGGGTTTGGGTCTGGGCTTGCTGGATGGATAGGGCGGTCTTGATGTCCTCCGCTGCTTGTGGGTTTATGGGTGTGGCGTAGGCCCATACTCCCGGGGCGTGTATGCCGTGTGACGCTTGGCCTACTCCTCGTATCGGTTGTAGGGTGTGGTGGGTGCGTTTGAGCCCTAGGTGTTCTTGGAGGAGGTCCCCTCGGATGTCCTCCCATCGTTGCTGCCAGGTGTGTGTGTGGTCATTGGGGGCGGGGTAGGTGATGACGATGGCCTGCCAAGGGGTCGGGCCTGGATGCACCGTCATAGGTGCCGACGATGCTTGCGGGGGTATGTGGACGGCGTGGGCGGGGGCTGCTGTTACGGGGTCTCCTTCCGTGGGTGTGATCGTGGCATCGCCTTGGACGGTGAGGAGGAGGTGGTGGCGGTCCGTCGGTAGTGCCCAGGTGGTGGTGGGCTCTGCGATTGAGTGGAGGCGGATGGCCTGGAGGCCCGGTGTGATTTCGTCCCATCGGAGTGTGCCATTGTGGACCGCCCATTCCCGCGGCAGGTCTCGAAACCCGTTTCGGTTTGGGGTGGTGCGGTGTTGTGGGGGGAGCTCCATTGTGGTGATGGGGTGGGTGAGGGGCTCTGTGCGGGGTTGGTCTTGTGTGGTTGATGGTGATGGTGCCTGGGGCATGTCTTCGTCCAGTTGCTGGGGGGCTTTGGCCTCCTGGAGCTCTGCACTGATGGCGGCGAAGACATCTGGGAGGGTGGGGGAGGCGGGGGGGTGGGGTGCCGGATCGTCCCAGGTGATGTGGTATTCCTCCGGGTTCTCGGGGCTTTGCTGTACGGTGATGGTGGCTGTGGCGTCGTCTTCAGGTGTCCATCGGTGCGGATTGTGGTCGAGGGGGTGGAGGGTGACGGTGTGGCGGTGTTTCCAGCTGTGGAACGCTAGGAGGGCGTGGAGGCCGTGTCTGGTGTCCCCGGGCGGGCGGGGGTAGGTTTCGGCTGCTGCTTCCAGGAAGGCGTCCGCGGTGCCTTTCCAGGTGTCGTCCCAGAGAAGGTCTTCCTCTGTGCCCCACTCGTTGTCGTACCTTTTCTCCTGCTTCCACCCCTGGAGGGTCGCGTGGTCGTCAGGGAGGTCTCGTTGGATGGACTGGTAGTACTGCTCGGCGTCCATGGGGGCTAGGGTGCTGGCCAGCGTGGCGTAGATGTTTTTTTGGGGGGGGGGGCGGTGGGGGCGTGGCGGCGCGGCCGGGGTCGGGCTCCTCTCGCCGGTGTTCCGCGTTCCGGTCTGCGGTGGACGCGGGGGATATGGAGCGTGGTGGCATGGGGTGGTCGGGCTCTTGCGGTTCCGTGGGTTGCTGGTGGGCTTGTGGGCGCGGGGCCGTGGCTGCCAGTAGGTGTCGGATGGCCGGGAGGATGTCGAAGTCGTCTTCCCAGCAGTGGGCTGGAGCGCACGCCCTGTCAGGGGAAGCGGGGGGGGGCGTGTTGCGGAGCGGTGTACGATAGGGTGGGCGACGCGTGCGGGTGGTGGCGTGCTCGCTCTGCCGTTCTGTTTCCCGCGGGCCCTGACCTTGGGGGTGGTGGTGTTGGTGATGTTGGTGGTGAGGGTGGTGTGGGCGCCGGAGTGGATGATTGTGTCGGTGGCGGCGCTGTTGGCGAGGGTGGTATGGGCGTTAGAGTAGATGAAGCTGGTGCTGGGCTATGGTTGATGGTGGTTAGCTGGTGGGTCAGCTGTTGTCGCTGTCGTCGTCGCCGGTGGTGTTGGTGTCTCTGATGACGAGGTGATGGTCGGTGAGCATGGCGTGGGTGACGTATGGGCGTATGTGGTGTTGTCGGCGGTAACGTTTGTGAGCCGGATGTGGCGGTGGTGGCGAGGGTGCTGTAGTTGACGGGTGGTGTGGCCCACGTCGCCTCCGGTGGTGGAGGTGTGATGGGTGCCGTGGTGGTGTCGGCGATGGTGGGGTGCCGCGGGTGGTGTATTGGTTGTTGGTGGTGGAGATGTTCCTGGTTTGTGGGTAGTCCCTGTCCGGCGGTGGTGGTGTTGGTGGTGTCGGTGCTCGTTGAGGCCGTTGGCGACGCCGGGGGTTCCTGGTCTCGCGTGGGGTGGTGGTGGCGGTGGTGAGCGTAGGCGGTGCCATGGCGGTGGTGCCATTGACGGTTCGGCCGGGCGTGCTGGTGCCGGTTTCGGGTGTAAGTGTGGTTCGGGGTGCGGCATTGGTGGGTGGCTTTGACGGCGGGTGGCGTGACTGGTGGGTGGCAGCGGTAGGGGGGTGTCGGTTGTTGGTGAGGCTGCCGTTGTCGGTGTTCCGGTTGGTGCCGGTGACGGTGTCGCTGGCCGTGCAGATGGTGGGGGGGACTCGTACCCTGGGGTCGCCGTGGCGTTCGGTCGACGGTGGTGCTTCCGGTGGTGTTCGTGTGAGTTGGCCGGGAGTGGTGTCGGCGTTGCTCTGGCTGGTGCCGTGTGTGCGGGCTGTGTGATTTTTGCGTCCGGGGTCGGTGGCGTTGGTGACGGTGGTGTGTTGGGGGTCGGCGCCGGTGGTGACGGTCCGATGGTGAGGGTGCCGGGGACGTTGGGTGGGTCCGCGCTGTTGGGCCTTCTCCTCGCCATTCCCGGCGGAGGGTGCTGGCGGTGGTGTCGCTGGTGGCGAGGGTGTGGTGGTGTTGCTGTGGTGTTTTGTGCTGCTTGGGTGGGTGGTGGGGACCCCTGGTTGATGTTGACATTGCTCCGGGTGATTTCGATGCGGTGGGTGCGATGGCGTGTGGCGTTGTTGTTTCTACCCTTGGTTGGGGGCGTGGTTGGCGGCGCTGGTGGCGTTTGTTCGCCAGCCGTGGTGGCGTCCTTGGTGGTGTCGTCGATGGGGGCGCCCTAGGTGTTACTCTGTGCCGGGGTCGTGGTGGTGGTGTTAGGGGTGTTGTGGGTGACGGTACCTCGGTTCGTCGTTGGTGGGGTTGGCGGTGGTGTGTCTCGCGGTGGTCCGGTGGCCTGTGTGCTGGTGTTCGGTGGTTCCGGGCGTGCCATTCGTGGCTGGTGTTTGGCCGGTCTGTGGTCCTGGTGGTGTCGGCTGTCCGTGGGTCCGTAGTGACAGGTGTTGCTGCGGTTGCTGTTTAGGGTGACCTTGCTGCGGTTGGGTGGTGGTGTCGCCGTGTTGCCGCTGTCGGTGGTGTCGGTGTTGGCGTTGGTGGGGGTGCTGCCAGGGGAGCTGTGTGTGTTGGCGTTGTAGGGTGTTGTAGGTGCTGCCCTGGCGGTGTTCTGACGGCGGAGGGGGGACCTCGCCACTCCTGGCGGAGGTTCCCACGTGCGTCGTTGGCTGGTGGGTTGGCCTTGGCCCCCTCGGTGTCCTTGCTGCCGATGGTGTCTCACCGGGATGCGGGATGGGGGATGCTCCGGGTTGCTGTCGGTGAGGTCGCACTGCCGGTGGCGCCGTCGGTGGTGCCGGTGGTGAGGTCGTTGCGGGCGCTGCTATGGTTCACGGTGTCTCTGATGTTGTTGATGCTGCTGGTGGTTGGTGTGGGTCTGTGTGTGGGTTGTCAGTGGCTGCTGCTGGTGCTGGTGGTGGTTCTGGGTGCGGGCCGGTGGGTGGCGCGGTTGGAACGCCTTGGGTGTAACTTGGCCGCTGGGTGGTTTCTTGTGTTGGTCCGTTGTTGGTTCCGGGCGTCCCCGTTGGTGAGGGTGTTGTGGTGTTCGGTTTGGGTGTTGGCGGCGGTGCAGGTGTGGGTGTCGCAGTTCCTGGCCCTGGGTCTGGGCGTGGCCGTTCGGGTGTTGCTGGGTGTGGGCGTTCGCCTCTCCTGGCTGAGGGCTCGGTGGCGTTCGTTCGCCAGCCGTGCTGGCGTCCTTGGTGACGCCGTTGGTGGGGTTGCCCTAGGTGGCGGGGCCGTGGTCGTGGTGTTGGGGGCGTTGTAGGTGACGGCACCTCGGCCCGTCGTTGGTGGGGTTGGTGGTGGTGTGGATAGTGCCGTGGGTGTTGGTGGCGTTGGTGTTGCCGAAGGCGAGGGTGCCTTATGTGTTACTTGGTGGTTGGCGTGTGTTGTGGTGGTCTGTTGGCGTGGGCGTTGTTGGTGTTGGTGCTGGGCGCGGCCTGTGTTTGGGTGGTCGGCGGTTCCGGGCGTGCCACTCGTGGCCGGCCGTCGCGGTGTTTGTGACGGTGCTGGCGAGGGCGCCGCCGGTGGAGCTGTGGCCGATGTGGGCGCTGCGGGTGTTGCCCTGGTGGATGGTGGTGTTCTGACGGCGGGGGTGGGACCTCGCCACTCCTGGTGGAGGTACCCATGGGTGTCGCTGGCCTGTGTGTTGGCTCCCTTGGTGTTGTTGATGCCGATGGTGTCGTACCGGGCGGTGTTGCCGTGGCGATTGCCGTTGACGCTCTGGTTTGTCGGTGCTGGGGCCGTACTGCCGGTGTCGGTGTCGGTGATGCCGGTGGTGAGGTCGTTGTGGGCGTCGCTATGGTTCTCGGCGTCTCGGACGCTGCTGATGCTGGTGGTGGTTGGCGTGGGTCTGTGTGTGGGTGGTCAGCGGCTTGCGTTCAGGGCGGTGGTCGGTTTCTGTGGCTCTGTCTGGGGGGGTGTGCAGTAGGTGGTGTGGTCTGCTGGTGCTGCTGTTGGTGTAGGTGGCGTAGGTGTTGCTCCGGGTGGTGTCGTGGGTGAGGGTGGTGTTGGCGGCGCCGGTGGTGTGGGTGTCGCCGGGGATTGCATGGTGGTTCCGGGCGCGTGCCCTCGCTTCCCCTGGCCGGGGCTTGGTGGTTTGTTGGCTCACCGGCTGTGGTGGTTTCGGTGTCCTCCGGTGGCAGAGGTTGCTGGTGGCGACGCTGATGGTGGGGTGTTGCCGGCGATGGTGTTCTTGATGCCGTTGGCTTGGGTGATGTAGGTGCTGGAACCGGCGGTGGCATGCGTAGGTGTCGTAGGCGTTGGTGCCGGCGGTGACGGTGTTGTGAGGGTGTTGTGCTGGCTTGATTTTTGGCGGTGTTGGTGTTTCCGACGGCGTGGATGCCGGTGGCGGTGGTTCTGGGTGCGAGCCGGTGGGGGACCGGATCGGCTGGTCAGTGTTGGGTGGCTTTTTGTGTTGGTTTGTTGTTGGTGAGGGTGTCCCTTGTCCTAGTGTTTGGGTGGGTGCTGGGGTCGCTGGTGTTGCCGATGGTGCTTCCGCTGGTTTCGGGTGTGTCCGCTGGTGAGGGTGTCGTGGCGTCCGGTTTGGGCGTTGGTGGCGGTGCTGGTGTGGGTGTCGTAGTGCCCGGTCCTGGTGTTGGGCGTGGCCGTTCGGGTGTTACTGGGTGTGGCCGTTCGCCACTCCTGGCTGCGGGCTTGGTGGGTCCTCCTTTGCGTCCTAGCGGCTTCTGGCGGCCCTGCAGCCCCCCTGGCGGGGGGGGGTTGCTGGGTTCCTGTTGTTTGGGTTTGTGTGTGTTGCGTGTGTGGTGCGGGCGGCGCCTGCTCTTTGGTGTGTGGTGTGCGCTTGTGGGGCTCGTGTCGGTGGCGGTTGTGGGTGTGTGTGTTGTGTGCACGCTCGGGCGTGTGTGCGGTGTGTTGGTGGTGCGTTTGGGCGCCTGCCCTCGCCTTTGCGGGCGTGGTTTGGCGGCCCTGTTTGGTGTGGGGGCTGTGTGTCGTGCCCCCCCCCCTGTCTCGGCTGTGTGGTTCCCCGCCCCCCTTGGCTGGGGTCTGTTGGTGGTGCGTCCCCTTGCTGTCCCCTTTGCGTGCCCTCCTCCTTCTGTCTCTTTTCCGTGTCGCTTGGGGCGGTGTCGTGCCCGGGCCTTCCCGGCTGTGGTGTGTGGGGGGGGGTCCTTGTCGCCGGCTCGGGTCCCTTCCCCTGGTGTTTCCCCGTGGGGGGGCCGGTGCTTGCACTCCCCGTCAGGGTGTAACTCTGTTGTACGGATGCCGTCCATGGACCTGTTCCGTAGCCAGGTACTCCAGCCGTTCCCCACACCGGGGTCGGGTACACTGTGGGTCGCTGGGGAGTCCTTGCGGGACAGGCGCGTCTCTTGCCTGCCCCGATGGACGGTGTGCCCTACCCGCAGCCCCTCGCTGGGCCCGAACCGCAGTACGTGCCGTGGGGAGTGCTCTTGGTCAGGCCCGTTGGTCACCCCCCCAGGCCGGTGCCACCGCGGGCCGCTGACCAACGGTCCCGGGCGTATCCCACCTTATTGCGTGTGCTCAGGTGGGGCCGATACGGTCACCGGGGGGGCCCCCAAACCCCTGAGGTTGGGTCCCTCGCCTGCGCCCCCCGTGGGCCCTTTTCGTCCCGCCCCCCTTTTCGCTGTGCGGTTTGCGGTGGTTGGTGTCCCGTCTCTCCGGGGTGGGGTGGTGGTGGTGGGGGGGGGGGGTGTTCGCTGTTCCTGGCTGTGTTGCTTGCGGGCGTGTCGCCCCCTCCTCTGGTCGTGGTTCGCCGCCGGTGTGTGTGTTTGTGGCGCGGTGCGTGCGCGCGTGGTGTCTGTGTTGGTGTGTGGTGCGTGGTTTGTGGTGTGTGGTGTGTGGTGGTGGTGTGTTGGTGGGGTTGTGGCGGGTGTGTGGTGTGGTTGGTCCCTCGCCACTCCTGGCGGAGGTTCCTGTGTGCTACTCCCCGCCACTCCTGGCTGGGTTTCGCTGCCTGTGGTGTTGTGCGGCTCCCCGCCACTCCTGGCTGGGGTTCCGCCGCCGGCAGTGGCGTGTGGTGTGTGGTGTGTGGTGTGTGGTGTGTGGTGAGCGGTGGCGGTGTGTTGGTGGGGTTGTGGCTGGTGTGTGGTGCGGTTGGTCCCTCGCCACTCCTGGCAGAGGTTCCCGTGTGCTACTCCCCGCCACTCCTGGTTGGGTTTCGCTGCCGGTGGTGGTGGGCGGTCCTCGCCACTCCTGGCTGAGGTCTCCGGGCGGCGGTGGTGTGTGGTGGGGTTGTGGCTGGTGTGTGGTGTGTTTGGTCCCTCGCCACTCCTGGCGGAGGTTCCTGTGTGCTACTCCCCGCCACTCCTGGCTGGGTTTCGCTGCCTGTGGTGGTGTGCGGTTCCCCGCCACTCCTGGCTGGGGCCTGCTGGCGGCGGTGGTGCGTGGCGCGTGGTGTGTGGTGTGTGGTGTGTGGTGTGCGGCGGTGGTGTGTTGGTGGGGTTGTGGCTGTGGTTGGTCCCTCGCCACTCCTGGCGGAGGTTCCTGTGTTCTACTCCCCGCCACTCCTGGCTGGGTTTCGATGCCGGTGGCGACGGGCGGTCCTCGCCACTCCTGGCTGAGGGCCCTGGGCGCGGTTTCCCGCCACTCCTGGCTGGGGTTCGCTGGCGGCGGCGGTGTGTGGTGGGGTTGTGGTTGGTGTGTGGTGTGGTTTGTCCCTCGCCACCCCTGGCGGAGTTTCCTGTGTGCTACTCCCCGCCACTCCTGGCTGGGTTTCGCTGCCGGTGGTGGTGTGCGGTTTCCCGCCACTCCTGGCTGGGGCCTGCTGGCGGTGGTGGTGCGTGGTGTGTGGTGTGTGGTGTGCGGCGGTGGTGTGTTGGCGGGGTTGTGGGTGGTGTGTGGTGTGGTTGGTCCCTCGCCACTCCTGGCGGAGGTTCCTGTGTGCTACTCCCCGCCACTCCTGGCTGGGTTTCGCTGCCGGTGGTGGTGGGCGGTCCCCGCCACTCCTGGCTGGGGTCCGCTGGCGGCGGTGGTTTGTGGTGTGTGGCGGTGGTGTGTTGGTTGTTGGTCCCTCGCCACTCCTGGCGGAGGTTCCTGTGTGCTACTCCCCGCCACTCCTGGCTGGGTTTCGCTGCTGGTGGTGGTGGGCGGTCCTCGCCACTCCTGGCTGGGGTCCGTTGGCGGCGGTGTGTGGCGTGGTCGGTCCCTCGCCACTCCTGGCGGAGGTTCCTGCGTGCTACTCCCCGCCACTCCTGGCTGGGTTTCGGTGCCGGTGGTGGTGTGTGGTCCCCCGCCTCTCCCGGCTGGGGTCCGCTGGCGGCGGTGGTGTGTGGTGTGTGGTGTGTGGTGTGTGGTGTGTGGTGTGTGGTGTGTGGTGTGCGGTGGTGGTGTGCTGGTGGGGTTGCGGCTGGTGTGTGGTGTGGTCGGTTCCTCGCCACTCCCGGCGGAGGTTCCTGTGTGCTACTCCCCGCCACTCCTGGCTGGGTTTCGCTGCCGGCGGTGGTGGGCGTTCCTCGCCACTCCTGGCGGAGGGTCCCGGGCGCGGTTCCCCGCCACTCCTGGCTGGGTTTCGCTGTCGGCGGTGGTGCGTGGTGTGCGGTGTGTGGTGTGCGGCGTGTGGCGTGCGGCGGTGGCGTGTGTGGTGGGTTTGTGGCTGGTGTGGTTGGTCCCTCGCCACTCCTGGCGGAGGTTCCTGTGTGCTACTCCCCGCCACTCCTGGCTGGGTTTCGCTGCCGGTGGTGGTGTGGTGTGGTGGTGCGGTGGGTGTGTCTTCCGGGTGCCCTTCCCCTTGGCGCTGGTGTGTGTGTGTGCGCTGTGTGGCCCTTCGTGTTGGTGTGGGTGGCGTGGGGGGGGGGGGGGTCGCGCTCGGTGTGGCTGTCGTGCGTGCGCTTGTGTGTGCTCGCGGTGTGTGGTTGGTGGGGTGGGGTGTGTCATACCTTGGCTGGTTCTCGTCGTCGGTCGTCGGCATGTTTCAAAAGGCAGAAGAAGAGGTCCTGTAGATGCGTAGCAGAGATGCGTGGCATGTGTGATGCGTAGCACGTACCTGTCCTTTCGTCCCATCATGTTTTCTTCCCGTGTTGAGAAAGAGCGTGCGCAGGTCCTTTTTTTTTTTTTTTTTTTTTGCGTGTTGTGGTTTGTGTCTCCTCCCTCTTGTTTTTTTTTTCTTTCTCGCTGCGTCTTCGATAACATACCTCTGCGCATTGCGTTTCCCCTATAGAAAGAGCGTGGAAGGCGGTTTCGTTTTTATTTTCTTTTTTCAACATACTTGTTGTACCTTGTGCCGCTTCTTGTTGCCGTCCCCTATAGAGAAAGCGTGTGTTTGTTTGTGGGTGGGGCGGGGGTGGGGTTGCATACCATGACTTTCCTTTGTCTCGTCTCCGTCCTCGTGCATCTTGCGGCTTTGTGTGCGTTTGTGTTTTCGTCCCCTTGGCGCCTTCCCTCGCATTTTTAACATACTTGTTCGTCATACCTCCATACCTTTGTTTCCCCGTGGTACGTGGTCATTCCCTATAGCGAGAGCGTGTGTGTGTTTGCGGGCGGGGCGGTGTGGGGTTCATACCTTGTTTTTCCTTGCTCTTGTCTCCGTCTTCTCGCTCCTTGCGGTCTTGTTTATGTGTGTGCGTGTGTGCGTGGTCCGTCCCTTTGGCGCCCTCCCTCTTATTGTTAACATACTTGCTCGCCATACCGTTGTTTCCTCGTGGTTGGTGAACGTTCGCTTGTTCGCCTTTTCATTGTTTCCCCTTTGTCCGTGGCTGCCCGATACCTTTTGCGCTTTTGTGGATTTTTTTTTTTTTTCTCGCGGCGATCGGGGCCTATGGAGGAAGAAATATGGGGGATATATGGTTGTGGTTTGTGTTTGCGGGCGTGCCTTTTGACGTGCGTGGCGGTTCGTCGTTCTTTTTTTTTTTTTTGCGTGCGGTGTTGTCCCTTGGGCGCCCTCCTTCGCAACATACTTGGTTTTCTCATCCACGTATGTGTAGCGGTGGATACGATATGTATGACGCATGGGGCCGTAACATACTTGGTTGTCATACCTCGTTTTCCCGTGGTCCGTGGTCGCGTCTTTTTTGTTTGTGGTTTGGTGTTTCTCTTTTTGTTGCGTTTCCTTCTCTCTTTTTTTTTTTTTTTGACGCGCACATGTCGCCTAGCTCCTATGGCACGCACTTTGCTAGGTGGCTCGGCGCTCGCTTTGTTCTTGTCTTCGTCGTCGTGGCTTGCTGGTTTTTGGTGTTCGCCTCTTTTCTTCTTCTTTGTTTGTGGAGCGCGCACAAGTCCCTAGCGCCTAGGACACGCACTTTGCTAGGTGTTTTGGAGCATGCAACGCTCAGGTTCTTCGCCGTCGCGACTCTATTGTTCGTCTTTGTTTTGTGAGTGTCCTAAATTTTGCGACCTCGCCAAACAGCGGCGTAAAAGTTTTTGGGGGGTTTCTGAGGTCGGGAAAAAAGATTTTTCGCTTTATCTTTGCTGGCGGTGCGTCGTTTTCTTAGCAGCACCCTCAGCCCGGCCCCGATGACGGAGCGCTGCCCGAGGTGAGACCCGCGGCCGCATGCGCCGCCCTACGCTACGAGGTGGCGCAGGGCTGGATCCTGGATGAGACCGCACGCGGCAGCGTGAACATCCAGGAGGCCGTCGACCGAGTCACCCACGCGGGACAGGCGGCAGTGGCCTTGCACAACCGGGGCCGCCACGGCGGACCTGCAGAGGGGATCATTGTGGAGCCCTCGGGTATGGTGCCCGTCCTGGCGGCGGACATGGTCCAAGGGGTGCTCCACGCATCCCGTGAGCGGCGGGCGCGCCCACAGTGGACCATCCAGGTGTACAACCCCCCACGGGCGTGGCCCTTCTCCACGTGGGCGGTGCTCGCCGTCATGTGGCACCTAGCACCGGAAGACGCCCCCACAGGGACCGGGGAGGAAATCGCCCGGGACCTCCACACCTGGCCGGCCGACCAGGATTACCCCTGGCGCAGGCCCCGGGGCGGCCTCCCAGTGGCACCCGCGGCAGAGGGTCTCAGCCTCGCGGCAACCCTCCAACGGCACCCCGACAAGAGGGCACGCCACTTCCTGCACACTGGCACGGTCCCGGCCGCCCCGCCAGACTCCGAGTGGCGATGGGACGCAGGGGAGGCGCAACCGCTGCCGGGCCCCTGGGTCCTCCCGTTGTGGTATTTGCCCATGGGCACCCTGGCCCACAGCACTCAAGCTGTCAAGGGGGTTTCCCGCAGCCACTCCTCCCCGGCGTGGCCCTGCTCCGCAGCCTGCAGGCGGGGGCGGCCTGGGTACGGTGGAGGGAAGGAGACGGGCGCTCGAGCCCCTATTTCCCTCTGGTCCAGGGCCAGGCGCTACTCCACGCCGAGGGCATGAGGACCGTGGAATGGGGGGCGATCGTGCCCGGCACGGCGTGCAGGTGGATCACCGTGGCCGCCCCACAGCCCATGCGATTGCCGCCGGCGTGCCACCGCCTCCTACGGAAGGTCCCCTCTTTGGCCCCCCAACACGCCTCTACGAGGGATGTATGGAGGGCCATACTGAGCCACACCAGGGAGTGGCCAACGAACCCGGGTGCACGGTACCCGCCGGGGCCGGTGCTAGAACAGCTCACGGTCCCCACAGCCGGGGTCCGACACGCCCTGCACAGGGCGTCGGCTCTCACGGAGCAGCTCAACGACGAGGTGCTAGACCTGGCGCTGGAGCCGCTGCGCGTGCTTTACCCGCAGACCCACATCCCACGCGCGGGCACGTCCAACCGCCTGGGCCGCCTGGGTTTGCAGCGCCGCGTGGAGGCCGCGCACCCGGGAGGCTTGGTGGAACAGTAGCTAACGCTCCGCAACCTGTCCGCCGCGCAAGGCCACTGGTACCTACACCAACTCCTCTTGCTACCACCGGCGGCCCCGGAGCACCGCTGGCAAAACCCGTACCACACGCACCCGGAGCGCCGAGGCGCGCAGAGCTTCCCGCAGCCAGTCCTGCCCGCCCTCTTGCCGGGGCAGGGCCCGGAGGCGCTGCAGCAGGGCCCCCCGCTCGACACCACCACCACGGTACAACAAAGGGGAAGCGATGGCGCGGATGGTGCCGAACCGGACGTCACGAACTTCGGAGTGGTGGCCTGGACGGCGGCCTGCAGGCACCTCGCCCGAGATACCACGGGGCTCAGGCAGTACAGACCAGCGGACCGCACGGTGCTGGCGTCCGCGGTCGCGGCCGTCACCATGGGTCCCGTGGCGCCGTGGCCGGCGCAACTGCTGCCCCACTACCCCTGCCGCAACACGCAGCCCCGCCAGCCGGCCGCAACGCACGCGCCGACGGCACCCCTCACGGCAGAGCAGCTATACGTCGTCGCGGCGGCGCTGCTGGCGGACGGCGGGGAGAGCTTCGTCCACCACCACGGCCCGGCGCAGATCGCGGAAAGCATACAAGGGCCGCAGCGCGATGCACCCCACCCGTGGCACAGCACACTCCGCGGGCGCACCCGCATCTGGGATGCGGGCGTGGTACACCCCCTCCCGGGCCACAGCAGGGGGAGGCACTGGTGCTGCAGACGGCAGGCTAACAGGCCATCCTGCACGGCCACGCCGGAGGGTACCGGTCGCACATCCTGGCCGGGGGCCGCTGGACCGTCTGGCACAGCACCGCCAGGCAAAGGGCATTCCCGCCCCTGCCCCACGTCGACTGGCAGCAGGGGCCCACCCAGGCCAATTATATGTCGGCGGACCCCTGGCCGCTGGCAGCCCTGCTACACACCCTCAGCGCCCCCAACAAGAGGCAGGAACCAGGATGGGTCAAACCCCCGCACTGGTGTGGAGCCCCGACCAGGAGGAGCATCTACGCGCCGTGTGGCAGGGAGACACCATCAGGGCCACGGATGTCCCGGACCTCCACGCGGGGCCAATCACGCACGCCCGCCCGGCGGCTACCCTGGCGGTGGCCCAACGGGGACAGCAGAACCCACAGTGGGTGGTCTGCATGTTCAGCCCGGCGGACGCGCACATCGTCGTCTGCGACCCCGAGCGCCTGCCGGGGCCCGAAGCCGTGGTCCGTGTGGCAGACTGTACCCGCATGATCGTCAAGGCGCTACAGGAGGGCGAACACCACGCCCTCCTGCTCCAGGTCAGGCTGAAGAACAACGCCCGGGCGGCCAGGCCGGGGGTGTGGCCAGCAGCGGCGCACCCCGCCGACCTAGAACTCCAGCTGGAGGTCCCGACCACAGTGTACCACTGGCTACAAGCCTTCCACGACCTGCGATGGAGGGGCAAACCCGACCGCCAAATCGGCTCCACGCACTGGCAAACGTGGCTGCAAGCGGACGCGCAGCGCGATGCCATCCGGAGTCTCGGGCCCGCGCCCGCGACACCAGCCCTCGATGTGGCGGCCCCGGGCGGCGCGCTGGCGCCACACACGGTTCCGCTGGCCAACCTGCCCTTCGAACCAGCGACAGAGGGCGCCATCCGGAAGTCGGTGCCGCTCCCCCCGGCGGGAGGGGCCACGGAACCAACGAAATGCCCCCTGTGTGCAGACACGTACTCCACAAGCGGGGCAATGCTGGAACACCTGGCGTGGCACGCGGTGCACGCTGCAGCCCCGGTGGACGACAAGGAGGCGGCCTCCAACATCCTGCAAGGGAGGGCACGGAGGTCCCCATGGCACGCCCCGTACGCCCGGCGCCCCCCGCCCCAGGCGGCCGACCACGCAGACGGCGATGAGGAGGCACCCGGACCGGCCCCGGGGACCGGCGGTACGGCCCAACAAGGGTCCATCCCCGCGGGGCTGGCCCCCTGGCCCCCCTGTGGGCCCCGCTGGGAACTGGCTTGCACCCCATTACCCCGGCGCACCCGGATGCCCTGGCTGCACCGGCGGACCCAGCGGCGATGCCGATGTGGGATAGCTGACTCCAGGAAGACACGGCGGACGACGCCCTATGGCTCCTCTCGTGGAACCTGCGCAACAGCCTTGTACCGCCACACAGGTCCCCCTCGGACACGCTCCGGCGGCGCCAGGGGCCGGCGGCCTGTACCGACAAGGAGCACCCCATCACCGGCATGCTACCCTGGGAGGGGGGCTTTGCCATCATGCTCCAGGAAACAGGGATCGCCACCCGGGCGCAGGAGATGCACGTGGCCGCGGCGCTCCGGGACAAGGGGTACACCTGCTTCTTCAGCAGCCGGCTGGCGGAGACGGGAGCCACTTCCACCTCGAGAGGGGGGGGCCTCCTCACCGCAGTCAGCAGCAAGTACGTGGCGGAGCAGGAGGTGCTCAGTTTCACGGAAATCGTCCCCGGGAAGGCCGTGGCCCTGGAGATCCGCACGGACGGGGGAGGCCTCACCCTCATCAACGTCCACCGGCCGCAAGCAGGCTGCTCCCCGTGGGCGGGACGGGCGGCGTTCTGGGCCGACATACAAATGTATGCCACGGCACGCAGCCTCGGTGGGAGACACCCGGTGGTCATCGGCGGCGACACCAACATCTACATGGATGCCACCACCAACCCGGCCACGGAGCACTTCCGTGCGGGCTGAGAGGCCTGCGGTTTCCGGAGGGCCACGGCAGGCGGCGAGGAGGACATGACCCCCACGCTCCACCCGTCCCGGCACAGGGTGGACACCTTCCTGGTCAACGAGCCCCTCCTGCCGTGGTCCCTGCGGGAAAGCGTCTGGGCTCGCGGCATGGCACACCACCAGGTTATCGGCTCGGACCACCACCCGGTCCGCCTGGCCTTGCGGGGCCTCCTCAGCGCAGCGGGGCGCGCGGCGGTGCCCACCCCCTACAGCCACACGGAGGGCTGCCTCCTCCCGTACGTTGCCGAGGCCGCGCCCGTCCAACACTGCCTGTGGGCGGCGGTCACCGCCGCGCAGGATGAACCCTCCCTGGCGCCCTGGCTGGGTCCCGCAGAGCAGCACGCCTACAGGTCCATGCCCGCGGCCGCGCCGGACAAGGTGTTTGAACACCTCCACGCGGCGCATGACGCCCTAGCGCGTGTGGTGGGACGCCGGCAGCCCCCCCCGGCGGGGACGGACCCGGCGGAGGGGGACCCCCCGGAGAGCGGAAAGCGGCTCCAGGCGGCGGTCCTCCGCTATGACACCCTGGCAGCGTGCGCGCCGCCAGCGTACCAGGCGGACGCGGCACGGCATGGCATCAGGTCCGGGGCGGCGCTCTGGCTCGCGGAGGAGCTGCGGGGTGCGTCGCCCGGGTTCTGCCCGACCACGCAGGGCCAGCTACAGGAGGAGCTGGAGAAGCAAGCAGCCGCCCTCGAGGAGAACATTTGCCAACTCCGCGCACTCCTTGCGGCAGACCGCAAGCGCGCCATCAAGGACTTCTGGCGCCGCCATGCCCCCGACATCGCCCAGCCATGGAAAACCGTGCGGGGAGTCATAGAGGTAGAGGCCCCGGGCCCGTCAGGCCTCTGGAACGTGCGGGTCCCCAACACCCAAACGCTCCTCACGGAGGCCCACGACGTGATGTTCACAGTTCCCGCCTTCTGGCGGGAACTGTATGACAAACGCCCGGTGGACCTCCCAGGCTTCCAGGCAGTCCTCGGCCGCCATGTCCCCCGGGTCCCTGACGGGGCCTGGACACAGGTCCAGCAGTACTCCATGCAGGACCTGCAGTCCGCCCTGGACAGGGCCGATGGCAAGGCCCCAGGTCCCAACCACGTGGAGGCCCGTTTCATCAAGGCCCCCCCGGCACCCGTCCAGTGGCTCCTGGTCCACTCCTACCGGACCATCCTCCGCGGCGCCCCGCCGCCGATGCACTGGAGGGACGCGCACATCTGGCTCCGCCCCAAGGTACCGGGCTCCGCCAGACTTGACGACTACAGGCCCATAGCCCTGGGCCAGCTGCACATGAAGCTGCTCACGGGCCCCCTCACCCAGCGCATCACGGAAGTGCTCACACGGCACGCAATGGTCAGCGACTGGCAGCAAGGGGCCCTCCCTGGCTCCAACACAGGCCCCCCACTGTTCATGGCGCAGCGGCAGCTCCAGCGGGGAAGGCCCAAGTACGTTTTCTCCTTCGACGCCCGCAAGGCCTTCGACACCGCCCCGCACGGCGCCCTCCACCTCATTCTGCGCCACCTCTCCGTGCCGCCGGAGGTCATCGACCTCCTGCTCTTCCTCCACACGTGCGCCAGGCTGCGCATCGTCACCGCACACGGGCTAACGCAGCCCGTCCACATGCTGCCCGGCGTCCAGCAGGGCAACCCCGAGAGCCCCCTGCTGTACGCGCTCCTCCTGGAGCCCCTGCTCAGGGCGCAGGGGCCCCGCCTGCGCCCGCCGGGAGGGGCCGAGCAAGGCCTCATCCAGGCCTACATCGACGACCTGCTGGTAGTGGCCCACACGCTGCAGCACTTCGTCGAGGGCGTGGAGGCGGTGGCCGCGTACCTGGGGATGATGGGCATGGATCTCAACCCCCGCATGTGCGCCATGGCCACCACGGAGGGGGTCCCGGGCCTGCAGCTGCGCCTCTGTCCCCACCTGGAAGACCCATGGCACTGGGTACCAGCGGCGGACTCCGTCCCCTACCTGGGACTCCAGCTGCAGCCGGACGGGGAGTTCTCCCTGCAGCGCAAGTGAAGCGGTACCCAGAAACCATGGCCCATGGCCCGGAGGCCTGTGAGCCGTCACACCCGTGCGGAAGCCGTCGACACCGGCAGTCAGCGGGATATCCCTGTTCTCTAACCCGCAGAATCTGGAATCCGATTTCTAACGTTTAAATCGATGTAGAATGACCATAATTTTATTGTCTTAGGCGATTTTCGGTCGGAAATCGGTGAAATACCCGATTTCTACCGCGATTTCTAATTGTCGTGAAATCGCCGCCTGATGTCGCCTGTTCGCGCGCCTTCGTCGCTTCTCCGTGGCGAGTTTTGTGATTGACTTTTCTCGAGTACCTGTGAGGTTCTAAGAAAACTTAAGGGCTGAATCTAGAGGGTATTTAATGTACTTTCATCTGGTGTGTTCACCGGAATTTTTCGCCGTTGCGTTTTCGAGAAAATCAGCGCGCAAGGCTTTCCGTCGATCGTGCGAACTCATGCTTCTCAAGGACCATGAGTTCGGACGGAACCCTACATCTCCCCCCTATGTCTTTCATCCATGCCCCTTTCACGCGGGCATATCATCTTGTAAAGGGAAGCGGGCAATGGCGGTGTTTTAGGCAGCCTATGGGTCTCGCAAACCCAAGTCGTTTGCGTGCGGAAACGCTAACTTTGTGGCCTTGTGAGCATGAACGTTAATAACCGAACACAATGCTCACAAGACCAAAAGCCCTAGGCCATTTTTGATTTTCGAGCCAACTCAACGATGGCTCCACGCAATTCAATGCGTACCAAAACTCTATTTTCGAAAGAGGGCAAGTTTTGGTCGAAAATTAGGCCAAAATGGCCAAACCCCGGAGGCTCGTACTCGAAGCCTATGGGAAGTTGAGCCTCGAACCAAGGCAATATGTAAAGTAGAGACCACGAAGAACATCGTGGACGGCTTGGTTGATTTGTACAACCTTGTCTTCTATTTTATAGAATTTCGCCTTGTGAGCACGCGTGCCATATTGCCTCTTTGCACACGCGCTCATATGCAAGCACTATTGACACGAGTGGGCGGAGACAATCTAACCATGGTGTGCATATTTGAAAGCACCTACTATGGGCCTACTCCAAAAGTGTTTGCTCATATTTTTGTTCCTCAATGACTCAAAGATATGTTCATGCCAATATCGCCGATATATGCATTTTTCCCATAAATAGTGTGCTTCAAGGATTGAGGTGTTAAAAATGCTTTCATTGTGCTTTGAACCTCAACCCTTGTTGCAAAAGGGAAGCAAAGCTTCGGTTTGCATCCATGCAAAAGCCCGAGGCTCCTTTCTCTCGTGATACGGAGATACGATATTTGGAGGGACCACTTTTGGGTGAATTTTGACGTTTTGCCCAAAATGGCCACAAACTCCTTCTCCCCCTGATTTCACCCCCGAGGTTGCGTGCGCCACTTGACCAAGGGTAAGGGCAATTCGGAGAGGGCACACAAACCCGCATTGAATGGGGTGTTTCCCCATGTGGCCTCTCCTCTCAATGGGAGAGTTGCGAGTCACCCAATTTGGGGTATGTTGCCATTCTGCCCCATTTGTGTGTCACTTTCCCTCCAATGGGGAAAATAGCTAGAGGCGATCATGAGGGTTGGCGAGTCACATATATCGGGACCTAAGTCCCATGTGTTTATGGCATTTTTGGTTGGAACAATCCTCACCGTGGCCATGGAGATATGGAATCATGAGTGCGGGCCATTTTGGCCAAATTTCGCTGTTTGTGCCATTGTATGCCATATTGGAATTACCATTTCTCCATGGGGCACGCGATCTAGCCAGAAAGGAAGGGGGAATATTGTAGCAAATGACCAAGGGTTGAATGCCATTGAGTTTCGTATTTGCTCCTCCAGTTCATCTGGAGTTATTCACCTTTTGGTGCGATCCACGATCCCCCCCTTTGCACCGCATGTTGCTTTGTGCCCCGTCCGTGTGGTCATCCCCTCGGTGAACAGTAGGCAGCCAGCGTGACAGCAAGCGATGACCCAGGGCATGCGACCAAAGGGGATATCAAGGGTTTTGAATCAAGGCTTGGCACGTCAATATCGCCAGGATTTCCTACCCTGGACGGTCGCCCGAGACGGCCGATTTTGCCATTTTGGCAATTATGACCCCACTTGACGAACCCGTGGTGCCCTGATGGCGGGAGCTCAGAGGGAACCAGGTTGGGTGAGGGCTCCAGGGAGTTCGTATGTGAAGGGCATAGGGTCAGTTGCCTGGTCCCTACCTCTGGCGGGTCCGGACAAGGGGTCAATTTTGGAGTTTTCGGAGCTATCATCAGTTTGGGCTGAAACAGCCCATTTTCAGCTACCAACTCCTAAGGGATAATGGCGGGGCCATATCTCTGTCTCAGAGGGAAGTTGGGACCTGCCATTAAGGGAGCATAGGGAGCCACTGTCAGTTGGCCTTGGAGCCCCTTGGTTCCGAGGAACTCGCCTGTGGCTGGGCGACAACCCTCCCCATTGGCAGGGTTTCAGGGTCCGGACTGAGCAGGGCATGGGTTGTGTTTGAGCCCCCGCCCCCACCAGCCACTAGGAGGGTCGGACCTGGGATTGGGATACGAGTTAGGACTGAGTGTCTATTGTCCTGTGATGCCCTTACCCCAGTCCAGTCTTAACCCCATGTGTACATATCCCGATGTGTTGCTGTACATACTTTCGTTCCCTTGTTGCAGAGTGGCAAGGATCCTGAAACGCTTTGTCACATGACACGAGCGTATTGATGCCCCTGTGAGCGCAGTGCTTTGCCTGCCTGCTTGCTTGTGCGTGTCACCGCAGCGTCCCGTGGCCAGGCCCCCCACGGGAACGCGTCAAAAGCGTTTCACCGCCGCGGGGTTACCCATCCCTCGCGTGCCACTCGGGGCCACCAACCCCGAGCAGCGCGGCGCAGCAGCTCGCAGCTCGCAGCTCGCAGCGCAGCGCAGCGGCTCGCAGCGCCGCCCAGCGACAGCGCCGAGTTCGTCACGGAGCCCGCAGCGCCGTCCAGAGCATCGCCCTGACCGCGCAGCGACCGTGAAGGAGGTGGACAGACCAGGACTCCCTCATCAGCGAGTCCTATCGGCCGACCAGCAAGGCCACACACCCAGTCGCGTCAACCACCTCCACAACCAGCGGCTGACCAGCACCAGCCGCACTCCCAGACCAGTGCTACAGCACCCACCTCAACAACCACCCCAGGACCACTCCATCGAGAGCAACGATGGTGAACTGGGACGAGGCGGGCAAGACGTGGCCGCAGCCCCACCCCCATGCGGCGCGCCTACTGCGTGGGCTGCTGTGGGGGCAGCAGTACCGCCACAGCAATCCCCAGTGCGAAGGCGGCATGCCCGGGAGCTTCGAGCTCCGCGAGGACATGGGCGAGGACCGCCTGCGGGCAGTGGAGGAGTGGCTGCGGGCGGAAGGGTATGAGTACCGCTTCCGCCACAAGCGCTGGAGGACCTGGACCCGGCCGCACAGGCCCGGCGAAGGGCTGCGCCCTGACGGGATTGAGGAGGACGAGAAGCCCAACGAGTACCCGTCGGGCGCCTCGATCAACGTCTCCATGTGGGACATGATCGAGAAGAACTTCCCGGAACCAGGGAGGGAGCGCAGGCTGCAGGGCAGCAGCAGCAGCGCGTCTCCGGGGAAGGAGGAGCAGTCCGCCGGGGACAGGAAGCGGGACCGGAAGTGGCGGGAGTACCAGGAGTCCCTGGCCGCCGAAGCCGCCCAAGGCGCCAAGGGCGGAACCCCAGCCCCCAGTCCCCAACGGGCCAATTGCGGTCACCACCCCGGCTCCACCACCCTTGGCGACTACTTCCAAGTCGCCAAGCAGACCAAGGCCAAGCCCCGTCCGCTGCTCCTGAGGAAGTCTGGCCCCAGCAGCGACGTGGAGTCGGCCCACCGCGGGAGGATGCCGGCCGACCAGGCCAGCTCTAGCAGCAGCGTCGCTCCCGACCAAAGGGACGTGGCGCGCGCCTGTGAGCGCACCTGTGGGGTGCCCTGCAACCTTCGGGTTGCCCGGCAACGGGCCACGCAGCGGAACGCTGCCGTGGAGGGCGCCGCGGGCATCGCCCAGCAGGAGGCTGCGGAGTGGGCGCATGGCATGGCCATCCACGCCACCAGCGTGGCGGCCATTGCGGCCGGACTCACGGCCGCAGCCGCACATGAGGCAGCGATTGCCCAGGTCAAGAGTGAGTGGGCGGCAGCCGGCGAGGAAGCCCGCCTGACGCAGGAGGCCATTGCCTGCAAGGAGGCCGAGGTGAAGGCGCTGGAAGAGGCGCTGGCCCAAGAGAGGGCAAAGAAGGAGGCGGAGGAAAGGGCCCGCGCCGAAGCGACGGCCAAGGCCCAGGCGGACGCCGCCAAGAAGGACGCCATCGAGGCCGCGCGACGGAAGGTCGCTGAGGAGAGGGCCAAGACGGAGGCGGAGTTGGCGGCGTTGGAAGCGGAGAAGGCGCGGCTGCAGCAGACCCGGGAAGCCGAGGCGGCTCGTGCCCGGGAGGAGGCCGAAAGGCGAGCTGCCGCAGCCACCGCCGCCGCAATGGAGGAGGCAGAGGCCAAACTCCGCCGCGAGACTCCCCCGGGAGGATCACGAGTGGAGACCCTTCGAAAGCTTTTCGAAGGGGACGCCTCCTCCAAGATGACGCTGGATGAGGCGGACACCGGCAGCAGTGGGAGCAGTGGCCCCACTGCCCATCGACGGAGGAAGGGCAAGGGGAAGACCCCCGAGAGGCCGCGAAGGCCAGCGGGTGGACACCCCCACAACAGTGACCCCTTCTTCACCGCCAGCGACGGGGATGAACGAGGCCGCCGACATCGCCAAGTGGTGGCTTGGACGGGCGGAGGAGGCGGAGACGTCCCCATGGAGCCGGAAGGTGAGGATGAGGATCTCCCTCCTCCCTACCGGAGCTCGGATTCTTCCGAGACCGAGACGCCCAGGTGGGGCGACATGGACGACGATGACGACATGGACTTCGACATCACGAAGAAGCGCCCATCCTCGGACCCACCGAGGCGACCCGGCGGAGACCCACCGGGACCCCCTGGCGAAGGACCATCAGGACCCCCTGGAGGACGCCCACCAAGTGGACCCCCTGGAGGCGGACCACCGGGCGGGGGAGGACCCCCTGGACCGGGCGGACCCGGCAGAGGCCCTCCTGGAGGACCCCCTGGGGACCCTGACGACCCACCAGGGAACGGCGACCCGGATACCACCTGGCGGTGGATTGTCTACCTCCGCAGGAGGGTCCAGTTCCTCGAGCGCGAGGTAGACACGGGCATGGGCAAGATGACTCGCATCGCCAGAGTCGCCGCGCGCGCGCAGATAGAGCTGGACATCGCCAAGATCGAGATGGTCAAGAGCGCCAGCGTCGCCACCGCCACCCAGAGGCTGCTGGACATCGCCACCGGCGAGACCAGGTCGCTGAACAAGGTCATCAGCGGCCTGCAGCAGAGGCTGGACGCGCTGGAAGCCCGTGGGAGCGTTGGCAGCGACCACCCGCCCCTGGAGTCTGGCTCGTCGGACGACGGCTGGGGACCCAGACCAGGTCCAGGCAGACCCCACGCCCCCGGCGGAGCCCCCAGGAGTCGCCCCAGCGCCAGTGCCCCCTCTCTCACCGCCCCCTCTCACCACAGCGCGGGCCGCCGCAACGAGCGCGTGCCGCCCGGCAGTGGCAGTGAGGATTGGCGTGATGAGTGGCTCAGCGCGGAGTACCGCAACCGCCGTGCTCCACCGCGGACACCGGTACGACCCCGGCGCCCCGCACCAGTCCCGGAGCCAATCCCAATGGCTGTCGGACGTTATGGTGGACTCAGGGATGAGGTCCCCAGAGAAGACGTGGAGTGGGATGTCGGCGAAGGTCAGGACCTGGACCTGGACCTGGAGGGGTTCGACATCAGCCCGCCGCGTGGTGTACGACGGGAGGCCGCTGAACGCAGCCGCCGGCGCCGTGATGAGGAGGCGTACATGGAAGGAGTACGGCGTGAACATCTAGGTTCAGCGTACATGGAGCAACCGCGGCATAGCCACAGGGATTCCATGGAGGAGATGGACGTGGCGGCCGTGGGAGTACATGGGCGAGGCCGATGGGAACCTCGGTCGACCTCGCGGCCGGCGTTCATGGTCTCTAAGGCCGCGGATGCCGCCGTGTGGGAAGACTTGAAGGACATCAAGCCCCCCATGTACGATGGCAACCCCCTCAACCTCGACCGCTTCTTGGAGAAGCTGGACGATTGGGGGGTGACCGTCACTGGAGACATGCCTCCCGCGGATGCGGAGAAATATGTCTTCAGACGGTTCAGGTACCGCCTGCCGGAAGTGCTCCAAGAGCTATACTTCGTGGCGACCAAGGAAGGGAAAATCAAGACCCTCAAAGAAGCCAAGAAGTGGCTCAACGAGCAGGAGCGGGTGGACGCTCCGCAGGTGGCTGCCAAGCGGTGGAAGTCCATCAAGCTTCAGCATGATGGACGGGAGATCCGCCTACGGGACTGGCGAGACTTCCGAGCGCAATACACCCTCTTCTGCCGCAACGGGGAGGACTGGAACGAGGGTGACGAGCAGGCTCGCCTGCTCTCCATGCTGCCGGAAGCATGGATCAAGAGGGTCACCAAGGAGGAAGCCAAAAGGGCCAAGTCGAACCACACTGTCAAGATGATGCTCCCCAAAGAGTATCATACGAACGTGGTGGCTTGGACGAGGAAGAACGTGGCCCGGGATGTCAAACGGCACTCCCTGCGGAACGCTCTCCTCATCACCGTCTCGGGCGATCGCGAGAAGACCGCGATGTGGCGCCTTGACGAGTGTGACGTGAGCGGCCAGACCATCCATCTGCAGGCCATCCCGGCGCGGATGAGCTGCGACGAGATCCTGGAGTGGGTTGGAGAGGAGGTGCTCAAGGAGTACCGGAACCTCCACCACACCCGCGGGTTGAGGCCCGGCGACCGCGACGTCAACTACGTTGGCGAGGGACCTGGCGGGGAAGCTGCCATGGACCCAGCGGGAGCCGACGGCGATGAGACTCTCGTCGACGATGACAACGACGATGAGCCCGCCGAGGTGGCCGTTTGTGCCTTCGTGGTCAGCAACCTGAGCGCGGGGAGCAAACCGGGAAACTGGAAGCCCCTGCAGCAGGGTTGGAGGAAGAAGGAGAAGAGGGACCCTCGCCGCATTGGCGACCCTCCGCTGTCCTTTGGGGAGTTCATACGAGCTCACCCTCAGGGCTGTTTTGTGTGTTATGGGAGGAAGAAAGGCTTCAACCATGACCACTGAACATGCCCCATCCACCAGGCCGACACGGAGGCCTACAAGAAGGCGCACGGGTCGAAGAAGCGTGCGCCTGCGGGTATCCGGGAAGCCAAAGTGGAGGTGGACAAGGACGAGCTCTCCAAGCTGATGTCGGTGGGGACCGAGTTGGCCAAGGAGATCCAGGAGATCAAGAGGAACTGGGTCCCCAGGTCGGACAACAAGAACAAGGAGAACAACCAGAATGACCAGAACAAGGACAAGGACAAAAAGACTAGAAGGGGAAGGAAGAAGGGCGTCAACGAGGTTGATGCGGAGGAGAACACCCCTACTTCCACAACCGACGCCCCCTAGCGGAACCCCTGCAGCCAAGTGCCCCAGCTAGGGCGGTCGCAGGATGGTGACGTGGGAAGCGCCGAACCATCCCAGTCGGGAGTCGATAAGCACAAAGGGACTGCCGCGGGCGGAAGGCCCAGTCCGGCACCCAGTCGCGGAGGCGGGGTGAGGGCAAGTGAAGGCAGGAACCCTTGCACCCGTCCGTCCTTCGCGACTAAGAATGTGTTTGATGTACTTCAAGATCTATCCGAGAGTATCGGAGGATCACCCGGACCGCAGCTGGATGCTGCAGATGGGCAGCCTGAGCGCATTGTCCACGATCTACACCAGTCGCTTGTTGAGCTTCTGGAACGGCCGGAGATCCTGACCTTGCACGCCGTGCGCCGAGTTGGGCGTGAGCGGCAGTTGCACCTTAAGATCCGTGCCTTATGCGGGGAAGTGGAAAAGGTCTTTGACGTGTTGGTCGACACGGGCGCTCAGGTCAGCTTGGTCAAGGCTGGCCTACTTCCGCCAGAGTGTTTGACCGACAGTCGGAAACCTGTCAGGCTGAAGGTGGCGAACGGCCAGTACATGGTGGGAGGCACGAAGGAAGCGGCCATTGGGCTGCAGTTCGTGAACCATCGTGAGCTGAGCCGCCCAGCCCTCGGCAAGGAAATCCTCCTGCACGGTCGCTTCTACGAGGCCGAGATGGACTGGGACATGATCGTTGGGTACAACTTCATGATGGAGACAGACTCCGGCGTTCTCCCGGCCCAGGCCTCGATGACCCTGTACCAGGACGACCAGCTCTCGTGGCTATCGTCACCTGAGCACCATGTGGAATGCCAATGGATCCAGCCGGAACGCAATCAGCTCGAAGTGGCCGCGATGGACACTGAGCCAACTGGTCCTGCAAACCAGGAGTACGGCGTAATGTCGGAAGTGGCGAGCCGAGTGGTTGCGGACCAGGGAGCTTCGGATCTGGCCCTGGATGCGTTCTCTTAAGGAACCTCCGCCCATCTGCGGGTTTGTGAGAAGTACTGGAGCGCACAGGACTCCGCGCGGAAGAAGCACTGGGGTCCGCATCAGGGATTGATGTGGATCCATTGCCCCCGTTGGGACATTCCAAGAGCGATAGCGAAGATTCGCAAGGACCGCTCCAAGGCAGTGCTGGTTGTTCCTATGGGATGCACCGAGGAGGAAAGTACCCGACATTGGGTAGTCTCATTGACCAACATGACCTTAAACAAGGTCGTCCTACCGGCTGGAGAGAGTGTCTATCAGGATGCTAAGGGACAGCCCATGCCACCCCAGAGATGGCCAACGGAATTCCACTACGTGGATGGGGGCCTTGATCAGGCCGACACCACGGACTTCGTCTGTGTCAACCGCATCATAGCAGAGCCATGGCGACAATGCTTTGCGGTTACCCCTGTTGACATCGAAGAATCGGAATCGGAAGACCCCCTCACTGAAGAGGAGCTGGATCTGGTTCAGGGGTATATGGATCAGCCCTTTCACGACTGGGGTAGCCAGCGTGAGGGCAAGGGCCAGGACAGAGCCTGGTGGGAAGTGGACTCAATCGTCTCCGGTTCCTATGATGGGAATACCTTCGTACAGAGGGTGATGGATCACATGTCCAGCCAGGACGAGCCGCCTGGCGGTAACCCACCCACCTACGGCGATCTATTCCGAGGCAAGACCAGAGATGGCCCTTTGGGCCACCTGGGAAGACCACCTGAGCCGAAGCCGAGCGGGGTCGCTACCCCTCAAGTAAGTTCAGTAGTCCAGGTGCCCGGAAAAGCCAAGGCGGAATCCGACGATTGCCCCAAGATTCAGGCATTGAGGGCCAGGCTGAAGCAGAAGTATGGCGAGACCTTCTTCAGCGGAAAGCCTGTGTTTCCCCCACCGGTGCGTGGACCGTATGGCGAGGCCAAGATACGACTGAAGCAGGACCCCCGTGTGTATCGTCACCGGGAGTTTGCCCTGAGGGGCGAGAGGGAGAAAGCCATGGAGAAGATCCTCCGTGATTTCATCGAGAGAGGCTGGCTTGAGCCGTGCCACTCCGAGTGGGCCTCTCCGTGCTTCGTCGTCCCCAAGAAGGTGGCCGGTGAATGGCGGCTCGTGGTCGACTACCGCGGCCTGAACGCCCGAACGCAGCATGACAGCTATACGCTGCCCCTCATTGAGGACATACTGCAAAAACAACACCGGCGGAGGATCTTCACGGTGATTGACCTGAAACATGGTTATCATCAGATGCCTCCCGCCGAGGAGTCCCGTGCCTGCACAGCCATGAGCACACCACTTGGACCTCTCCAGTGGAAGGTGATGCCCATGGGCGTTAGCAACGGCAATGCGGCTTTTCAGCGGATGCTGGAGAACCTGCTTGAGCCGGTGCGTGACTGTGCGGACCCCTTCGTGGACGACGTGATCATCGCGTCCAGGGACCCCAGTATGAGCTACGAGGAGCTCCTGGAGGCACACGAGAGGGACGTCACTCGAGTGCTGGACCTTCTGGGTCGGCACAAACACACGGGCAGCAGTGACAAGGCCACCATTGCGGTAAGCGAGGTGGTCTTCGCTGGCCACGTAGTCGGAAACGGGCAGCGAAAGCCCATACCTGGCAAGGTGGCTGCGATCGAGCACTGGGAAAAGCCCAAAACGGTCTCTGAGCTACAGGCGTATCTGGGGTTCTGCAACTACTACTCGGGGTATATCAAAATGTATGCCGAGTATGCAGCTCCCATGACGACCATGCTCAAGGGCAACCGAGAGGAGACCAAGAAGGGGTCCAAGAAGGCTCTGGTCTGGGATGCTGATTCCGACCGTGCCTTTGAGGGGATGAAGCAGGCGCTGCTATCCGCAGTGGGTCTGCACCTCGTGGATCCCGACCGAGGGTTCGTCCTGCGCACCGACGCTTCCGACTACGCCGTGGGCGCTGTGTTGGAACAAGTGCTTGACGATGGGAGGCATGTGCCCGTGGCCTTCTGGAGCCGAGTCCTGGCGGAAGGCCAGAGACGGACGTGGACGCCCCGAGAAAAGGAGGCGTATGCCATCGTCATGGCTCTCAGAAAATGGGCTGGGTACATAGCCCTCGATCCCGTCACCGTCTGCACCGACCATCAGAGTCTGCAGTCGTGGCACAAGGAGCACGTGGACACCCCCTCTGGTCCCGCCTCCCGACGGGCAAGATGGCATGAGACCTTGGCCAAGTTCGACCTCACGGTTGTGTATATACCTGGAAAGGATAACACCGTGGCGGACTGTCTCAGCAGGTGCGCCTATCCCGCCAGCAAGGGCATGACAGACGTGTCTGCCCATGGCGATGAGGCTGAGACCGCTGAAGCCAAGAGGATCATTGAGATGGAGCGCCTGATGGAGGAGGAGGGTGTAAAATGCTTCGTCGTCATGGCTGCGGATGCCCCCCTCGGAAAGAGGATGGGCAGAGCGGTCAGAGTACTCGCCCCTGATGGAGCTGAGTCCGACAAGCACGTCTTCCCGGAGTCTTGCCTCCAGGACGACTGGACCGACGACTACGCCAAGTCTGAGGCCTTTGCGGCCGAGTATAGGGCTGTGACCGACCCTGATGACGGGCAGAAGTGGCCAAAGGGGCTGACTGAGGAAGACGGCAAGCTCTACCGAAATGGTAAGCTGCTAGTACCGGAGTCCCGAGTGCTCGAGCTGTGTGAAGCTTGGCACCACCACATGCTGCACCCAGGGGTCAAGAAGCAAGCCCTTGACATGCAGCGCCGGTTCGGGATCGACCACATCGTTCTCTACACCGCCATCAAGAAGGTCAGGAAGGGTTGCTCGGTCTGTCAGGCCTGCAATCCCGACAACCGGAACGTCCGGGGGGAAGCCCAATGGACTCCGGTACCTGACCAGCCCATGGAGAGCGTGGCCATGGACGTCTTCTCCATGCCCGAAGTGCACATTGGCAAGGAGACCTTTGACTGTGTGGTTCTTTGTGTGGATCGCCACAGTGGCTACGTGGTGGCCGTTCCGGCACGCAAAAAGGGGTTGCTTGCCAAGGAAGTGGCAGTCATGATGATTCGTCATTGGCTGACCGTCTGTGACATCCCCCGCACCATTTGCAGTGACCGAGGGCCCGAGTTTACTGGTGGCTGGTTCAAGGCTATGTGTTCCCTTATGGGAATACGTCATGCCAAGAGCGTCGCCTATCTCAGCCGGTCTAACGGCCGTGCTGAAGTGGCTGGACGGCGGCTGTTCGAGAAGCTGCGCAAGATTCACATCACCAATCCAAGGCGGAACTGGTTTGAGGAGATGTGGCCTGCTCTGAAGGCCCATCATGACACCCCCACGCCGGGTGGTTTGTCCCCTCACCAGATTCTGTTCGGCACGGACCCCCTGGGTCGGCTACTTCCCTTGTCTGGTGATGGCATGGCCATGGATGCCAAGGAATTCTTCGCGCAGCAAGAGCAAACGGCGCGGGACATCCGCCAGCAGCTCCAGAAGGAGCATGCTCAGCGTCAGAAGTCCGCCCCGAGCTCGACAGCGCAGAAGTTCGGGGTGGGAGACCCGGTGTGGGTGATCAGACCCCGCCCTATGGGCACCCGCCGCACCAAAACCTGGTTCACACCTGGAGAGGTGGTTCGCAGAATTGGTGAGGACACCTACCGCATCAAGGTAGGTCACGGACAGTTCCGGGAGCGCCACGAGAGTCAACTCCGTGTGCGGGAACCCGACCTCCGTGGCCAGCATGTGTCCCTGAGCTACGCCGCACATGAGGCTGATTCGGACGACGATTATGCTGAGCAGGACGACTATACAGTCCAGAAGATCCTGGCCCAGCGTCCGAACGCCTCGGCACCCGGAGGCCTGGAGTTCAAGGTTCGTTGGCGAGGCTATGGGCCGTCCCACGACACCTGGGAACCCGTCTCCTCGTTCATGCCGCGGGTCAATACTCCCTTCATGGAGTACATCCGCAAGCACAAGACCAAGATCCATGTCTCGGACTTGGCAGCACTCACCCGGGCGATTGCAGCCAGAGGTGCCTGATCAGCGCCCTGAGGTCTCCCCTGATGCAGTTTGAGCGCTTGTGTGGTCGACGGATCGTCCCTCACTTGCTTGCTCTCTTACATCTTCCGGTGACCTGCCATCGGAGTGGCCATATACCCCCCCCTGCTGAATCCAGAGGAGGATGGCCCCTCTCTTCAACTCTTATTTGTCACTCCCCCACCTGCTGAATCCTTGGGAAACCAGGTAGGGCGACTGACCTGTTTTCTGTGCTCTTGGGGCCTCGAAGCCCATACGACGTTGCGCAACAGATGCCGCTGTCATCGGTATTGCGATTTTTTTTGGTGTGTGGTCTGGTTCCATGGCACTTGCGGAATCCAGACCAGTCGACGTGTGCCTCGAGACTATATATGGCCTGAACTCAGGCGTTTTCCTGTCCACCCTCCTGCACATGCCTTACCCTAACCGGGGCGTGGTTTGGCGCTCTGTCCAGAGTGTGTTTACACGCCTTTTACCCCGTTTATTGCTTGTCTTTCTGTTCCCCAGGATATGTGCATCTGTATGTCAGCCCATCACTGAAGTGTGGACTGTTTTCCCCCCCCGACGGGATGCGAATTGACTACGAAGGCGCCCTGAGTCGCCGTTTACATGTTTTTACTTAAGGTCCAGCCTGGACCAGTACCTAAGTACAGATTCTGCTGTTTGAGTGCCCGTGATACCGTGTGCCCTATTCGCTGTGATGTGGAGATCCTGATGGCGCCAGGCGGGAAGCCCAGTTGCCTGACTACACTCCCAGCAGTCCGCCACTGTCAGTTCCAGTGTGAGCCTGCCGATTCGAAGACGCACTTGCAGTCGGATGGGGAAGGTTTGCCTGGGAAACTGGTGGTTTGAGGAGTCGACGCCTCCGCCCACACTGCATGAGGACTCCCTCATGTATGGCCTTCGTGGTAATAGGGCGAGGGAAAATACGGCCTTGACGCCCGATCCCTCGAGGAGGAGCTCGTTCGGCTGTACCACTCTGGACTCACGTCGTGGATATGGACATGGTGCGCCCGAGGAAGGACCCGTGGGGACTCTCCCCCAGCCGGCGGGCCTTGGGAAGCTTTGGGTAGCCTGATGGATCTTTGTGGTCGCTTTAGACCTGTGGGACCACCTCGGTCGTCGTGTGACGCCTATGTTGGCCGTGTATGCCACTGCCACTGTGGTAGTGACCGTAGCAGCCGGCACCCGGTGCGCCTGGTATGGGTTAACGGGTCCTTTGGATGCCGAACAATCGCCGCCAGGACCCGGGACTTGATACTTGTACTATACTTGCAGTTACTAACAGCTACAGCACCGTACCTGTCTTTCTGTCGGATTTGGGCAGCCTAACCTGTGAATCAGCCTGAAGTGAGGATGTGACACCCCCCCCCCCCTTCAGGGAATGGTCCTGGGTACCCGCTGCCATGCTTGGGTATTATCGAGCCCCCCCCAGGGTTTGCTCTAAGGAGGGGGGTGAAGTGGTACCCAGAAACCATGGCCCATGGCCCGGAGGCCTGTGAGCCGTCACACCCGTGCGGAAGCCGTCGACACCGGCTGTCAGCGGTATATCCCTGTTCTCTAACCCGCAGAATCTGGAATCCGATTTCTAACCAATAAATCGATGTAGAATGACCATAAATTTATTGTCTTAGGCGATTTTCGGTCGGAAATCGGTGAAATACCCGATTTCTACCGCGATTTCTAATTGTTGTGAAATCGCCGCCTGATGTCGCCTGTTCGCGCGCCTTCGTCGCTTCTCCGTGGCGAGTTTTGTGATTGACTTTTCTCAAGTACCTGTGAGGTTCTAAGAGAACTTAAGGGCTGAATCTAGAGGGTATTTAATGTACTTTCATCTGGTGTGTTCACCGGAATTTTTCGCCGTTGCGTTTTCGAGAAAATCAGCGCGCAAGGCTTTCCGTCGATCGTGCGAACTCATGCTTCTCAAGGACCATGAGTTCGGACGGAACCCTACATCTCCCCCTTATGTCTTTCATCCATGCCCCTTTCACGCGGGCATATCATCTTGTATAGGGAAGCGGGCAATGGCGGTGTTTTAGGCAGCCTATGGGTCTCGCAAACCCAAGTCGTTTGCGTGCGCAAACGCTAACTTTATGGCCTTATGAGCATGAACATTAATAACCGAACACAATGCTCACAAGACCAAAAGCCCTAGGCCATTTTTGATTTTCGAGCCAACTCAACGATGGCTCCACGCAATTCAATGCGTACCAAAACTCTATTTTCGAAAAAGGGCAAGTTTTGGTCGAAAATTAGGCCAAAATGGCCAAACCCCCGAGGCTCGTACTCGAAGCCTATGGGAAGTTGAGCCTCGAACCAAGGCAATATGTAAAGTAGAGACCACGAAGGACATCGTGGACTGAACGGCTTGGTTGATTTGTACAACCTTGTCTTCTATTTTATATAATTTCGCCTTGTGAGCACGCGTGCCATATTGCCTCTTTGCACACGCGCTCATATGCAAGCACTATTGACACGAGTGGGCGGAGACAATCTAACCATGGTGTGCATATTTGAAGGCACCTACTATGGGCCTACTCCAAAAGTGTTTGCTCATATTTTTGTTCCTCAATGACCCAAAGATATGTTCATGCCAATATCGCCGATATATGCACTTTTTCCCATAAATAGTGTGCTTCAAGGATTGAGGTGTTAAAAATGCTTTCATTGTGCTTTGAACCTCAACCCTTGTTGCAAAAGGGAAGCAAAGCTTCGGTTTGCATCCATGCAAAAGCCCGAGGCTCCTTTCTCTCGTGATACGGAGATACGATATTTGGAGGGACCACTTTTGGGTGAATTTTGGCCGTTTTGCCCAAAATGGCCACAAACTCCTTCTCCCCCTGATTTCACCCCCGAGGTTGCGTGCGCCACTTGACCAAGGGTAAGGGCAATTCGGAGAGGGCACACAAACCCGCATCGAATGGGGTGTTTCCCCATGTGGCCTCTCCTCTCAATGGGAGAGTTGTGAGTCACCCAATTTGGGGTATGTTGCCATTCTGCCCCATTTGTGTGTCACTTTCCCTCCAATGGGAAAAATAGCTAGAGGCGATCATGAGAGTTGGCAAGTAGCATATATTGGGACCTAAGTCCCATGTGTTTATGGCATTTTTGGTTGGAACAATCCTCACCGTGGCCATGGAGATATGGAATCATGAGTGCGGGCCATTTTGGCCAAATTTCGCTGTTTTTGCCATTGTATGCCATATTGGAATTACCATATCTCCATGGGGCACGGGATCTAGCCAGAAAAGAAGGGCGAATATTGTAGCATATGACCAAGGGTTGAATGCCATTGAGTTTCGTATTTGCTCCTCCAGTTCATCTGGAGTTATTCAACTTTTGATGCGATCCACGATCCCCCCCTTTGCACCGCATGTTGCTTTGTGCCCCGTCCGTGTGGTGATTCCCCTCGGTGAACAGTAGGCAGCCAGCGTGACAGCAAGCGATTACCCAGGGCATGGGACCAAAGGGGACATCAAGGGTCTTGAATCAAGGCTTGGCGCGTCAATATCGCCAAGATTTCCTACCCTGGACGGTCGCCCGAGACGGCCGATTTTGCCATTTTGGCAATAATGACCCCACTTGATGAACCCGTGGTGCCCTGATGGCGGGACCTCAGAGGGAACCAGGTTGGGTGAGGGCTCCAGACAGTTCGTATGCAAAGAGCATAGGGTCAGTTGCCTCGTCCCTACCTCTGGCGGGTCCGGACGAGGGGTCAATTTTGGAGTTATCATCAGTTTGGGCTGAAACAGCCCATTTTCAGCTACCAACTCCTAAGGGATACTGGCGGGGCCATATCTCTGGCTCAGATGGGAGTTGGGACCTGCCATTGAGGGAGCATGAGGAGCCACTGTCGGTTGGCCTTGGAGCCCTCTTGGTTTGGGGGAACTCGCCTTTGGCTTGGCGGGACACCCTCCCCATTGGCAGGGTTTCAGGGTCCGGACTGAGCAGGGCATGGGTTGTGTTTGAGCCCCCGCCCCCACCAGCCACTGAGAGGGTCGGACCTGGGATTGGGATACGAGTTAGGACTGAGTGTCTATTGTCCTGTGATGCCCTTACCCCAGTCCAGTCTTAACCCCATGTGTACATATCCTGATGTGTTGCTGTACATACTTTCGTTCCCTTGTTGCAGAGTGGCAAGGATCCTGAAACACTTTGTCACATGACACGAGCGTATTGATGCCCCTGTGAGCGCAGTGCTTTGCCTGCCTGCTTGCTTGTGCGTGTCACCGCAGCGTCCCGTGGCCAGGCCCCCCACGGGAACGCGTCACAAGCACCCGCTACGCCTGGCGGCGGTGCACCACTGGTGCCTCAACACCCTCGCGCCACCGAAAGTGGTGCAGGTCGTCATCCTGGTGATCCTCCGGGGGGTGACACAGTACGTCGCCCCTTTCATCGCCGACGACTCCGACACTGCGCGCCACCTGGACCACATCACGGTCCAGGTTGCGAAGGACAGGGCGCGGTACGCCTTCGACGCCTCGCGGGACAGCCGGCAGTATGACCGGACCCTGGGGCTCACACGAGTGCCAACGAGGTGCCAGCAGGCAGCGGTGGCCCTCGTGGGTACACTCGTCGACCACCGCTCAACCTCCGTGCGCGCCGAGGTCACCAAGATGCTCTGGGAAATAGCCGGCGCGCACGGAATATGTCCCGAGGTGCACTACCCCGTCCCGGAGTTCGCAACTCTAGCGGGGGGTTACTGGGTCCACCGCATACCCTGGGCCCTGGCCGCCCTGGGAGTGGGGCTGTACAACCCCATCGCGTGCCCCAGGGCGGCCCACGTCCAACTACAGTCCCCACCAGGCAACATGGTCACGCTGCGCACCGCCAAGCTACGACACTGCGACACGTGCCGCCTGACGGTGCCGCACACAACGCCGTGGCATGGGCACCACGGGCCACGCCACCCCTTCCCCGACAACGACGACCCGTGGCTGACGGCGGTGCGGGAATGCCTCAACCAATGCGCCGATGAACACCTCCACTATTGCTGCCGCGAGCAGGAGCCCACCAACCACCCCGGGTGGCACGACGCCTTGGTCCACCTCTTCCACACCACCGGCACACGGGACCCCCGCCTGAGACTCGTCCACCCCACGAGGGCTAAGCAGGACGCCCACACCGGCCCACAGGTGACCCCAGACGGCCTGCACCTCCACGTTGGGGGCTACCGCCGCCGGGGCGGCCTATCCCCCCCCAAGCGGGGGGCGGCGTACCAGCCGGCAGCAGCCCTCATGTACATCCTCCACGACGTACTCGCGGAAAGCGAGCACCGAGAGCCTAACGCGGATGTGGCGTGGCCCGAGCCCCTGCGCCCCTGGCCCCACGCGCCGAGGCCGCTGTGGTTGGTGACCACGGACGATCAATGCACCCGAGCGGCGGGGCAAGCGCAGCTCCAGGCCGAGTGGGTAATAGTGCAGGTGGGGGCAGGCCAGCCCAAGCCCCGTGGACTCCCCCAGGGCACCGCCCTGCTGGTAGCTACGGGGGTGCCGCACGACCCACACATGGCAGTGCACGCGCTGGAGGACCAGCCGGAGGACACGGGACACCTGGTGGTGCATCAGCGCGGAGGCCTGGCGTGGCTCAAGGAACATGTGACGGCACTTCGGTCCTGGGCAAGCACGATCGCCGGAGCGGAAATCCGGCTGCACGACCACCCGGCGATCAGCCCAGGCGACACCAGGGTGCTGAGCGTGGACCAACTGACCCCCAGCCAGCCCGACGTCCGGTGGCACTCTGCCGACCTCAACGTGGGGTGGCTCAGCCCCACCGGGTACTACTGGATCCCGGGGGCCTGGGGCCACACCTCTTCCGACGCGTCAGGGGGCGGACCCTGCAAACACGCCACCAGCGTCCCTCTCGCCGCCGACCTCACTCGCACGTGGGCGTTGGCCATCTCGGGCACGGTGCCCGACAGGGAGGGGGTGGCGGCCTCCCTCCCCCTACAATACGGCGCCGACCGACCATGGGTCCACACGGTGGACGCCGAAATCAACCTCGACCTCCTGCAATACGCAGATCGCGAGCGGACCACGGGGGTCCCGGCGGGCGCGGCGAAGGTGGTCAACCAGATGCCCCTACGGTGGCTCCGGGACGGCCTGTGCGCGCGAGGGCGACACGCCGGGCACCCGTTCTGGTACGTCCGAGCCACCTCGCACCACAGTGACGCCCTACTGCACAAGGCGGACTGGGCGGCGTCCCAGGACACCGTCCTGCAGAACACGCCCCCGGATCCTGGCCAAGCCCAACTCATTGTCGCCGGCCGTGACGGCAACCTCGATCTACGGCCCCCCACGATGCGGGCGCTCGGCGAGGTCGCGCAGCGGGCGCAGACGGACCATGCGCTGACGCACCGAGGACACACACCATTGGGCGCGGCCCACGCCACAGCCTATGTCCACGCCCGGGACCTCACCGCGACGGCCACCAACCGCCGGGCGCTGCGGGCCAGAGACGGCCACACGCTGGTGCAGCGCAGGCTCCGCGTCCGTAAGGAGCGGCTCTCCGGCGTCGCCGTCCTCCCACAACCGTGCCTCCTATGCGGCGGCCCGGAGGAGACCCCGGTGCACATGCACGTGGGGTGCGCCCACTCACGGCTCCTCTAGCCCCCTACCGCCAAGCGGTACACGAGGCAGCCCGCCACCTCCCACCCCGGGACAAAGCCCTGTGGGTGGCCTCGTGGCGCTGCGCAGGCGCCACATGGACGGAAGTCTTCTGCTCCGGACTGGTGCCCGAGGACGCGGAGGCGCAGCTCCGCGCCATAGCCCGCTAGGACCCGCCGGGAGGGACCTCTGTGGACGATTTTCTCCACCACATGCTCCAGCTGGGGGACTTCGCATGGGAGCTTCGCAACCAGCGGCCGGAGCAACTCCTCCGCGAGCCCCTAAGCGCGGCGGCCCGGGCGCACCGATGGCTCACCGCGGCGGGGGTCGACCACCCCCCCCCTCCCCCGCACCCTAACAAGGACTTCGTAGCCTCCCTCCGTGTCGTGAATGGCACTCTGGAGTGCCCGCCACAAGAGGGCCCCCAAGCGTACCAGGACCTGCCGGGGGGGTTCTCGAAGCACCTACAAGACGCCCTCTTCCCACGCTGGATCATCGGGCGCGGCTCCATGACCACGTGGGAGGCACGCATAGTGGGTGAGGAGTGGGCGCGCGAGTGGAGCCGGTGGTGCGCCGCCACGCGCGCCCCGGAGACCCCTGCACAACGATACACCGCCATCCCGCTCGAGGGATGGGGGCCGGACACCCGGCCGAGACCCACCGTGATCCGCGGGGCGGGACCTGACCACCCGTGGGACGCGGCGACGGGAGAATGGCTGCAATTGGCCGCGGGGCCGCAAACAGGATGGACTGGGGACGTGTCCTCACTCGTCAGAACGCCCGTCCCCCCCCGCATCGTCCTTCACGCCGCCAACGTACTCCGGGCTACGGAGATACGCAAATGGGGACACGCAACGGCCACCGTCCGATGGCACCCCCCAGAGGACGGGGCCGCCCAGCTCGCCGTGGCGCACTTCAAAGCTGGGGGGCCGGTATACGACGACGCCCTGTCCCGGCTGGGCGACACCCAGGGGCCTTTGCCCCTCATGCTCCCCACCGACATTGCAGCTGCGCTGCGCCAGGAGCTAGACGGCTACGAAGGGCTGCGAGTGGGATGGGAGGCAGTCGCGGACGGCACCCTACTGGCCCTCCTCCACCGGGACGCCGCAAACAGGCGCCAATGGGATACGCTGGCACCCCACCTCACCGGGCGCCACGTGTACATGGCAACTCCCCCCCAGGGGCACCCCCGCCCGGCGTGGGACGACCTCATCGCCGTCTTCCACCACCACGGGATTCTCCCCGACCACATGTGGCGGGAGGTCCAGCCGAAGACGCTCGGCAGGGACTACTGGCGCCGCGTCCGCGCCCGCCTGCTGGAGATCCGGGACCCCCTCCGACACAGGTCGGACGACCTCTGGCTCCGCCATCTCGACCCTTGGTTGCCGCCCTCTCACCTCCCACACACCTGCCGGCTCTGCGGGGAATGTGACACGGTGTCCTCCGCAGCGTTGACAGGCGCCAACAGGTGCGGGCGGTGCGCCCAGGTGGCCGCGTGCCGCTGGCCTGAACCTCCCGCAGGCGCGCGCAGGCGCACGGAGGAGGAGGCCCTGCACCGGCGCATCGAGGGGGCACACGCCCCCTCACACGAACGCGCGGGCCCCGCGGGCGCTGCCCTTCTGTGGATCCACGTACACCTGCGGGACCCCACATCCGTTGCGCACCTGTCGGAGGTGTTCGCGCCCTGACCCCCACCCGCCGCCACCCTTTGCAGAGCCCGCAGTACCATGCCACGCCGACGGGGGGATGGGCCGGGACACGCCAGGGCCCGCCGCAAAGCGCAGGACGCGACCGTCCGGGGCCTAGTGGCGGACGCGGTGGCGGAGGCGCACGAGGCGCACGCTGCTGCACGGCGTGACCTTAAGGGCAGTGCGAGGGCTTTCCTCAACGAGACCACCCTCCCGGCCGTCCGCGCCCTGAACAGAGCAGGGGCCCCTACGCTGCTCCCGGCGATGCACCGGATCGTGAACGCCATCCAGCCGGGGTTCATCAGCCCGGAAGCGGCCCTCTACGGGCACTGGATGGAGTGGCACAAGTCAAGCCGGTCGGGACGGCCCCTGTCCATGGGGGACACCCTGCGGCTGACGAGAGCGGGGTCTGCCATGTCCCTCCGCAGCAGCGCCCCAGCCCTGCTGCACGCCCTCAGGACGCGCTACCCCGGGGACAGGGCCCCGTACCTGAACCAGGCGCGGGCGACATACCCGGGGGGAGTGTCCGAGCGGGATGCGGCGCTCCACCTTCTACACCCACCGGACGAGGACCTGGAGGTGGGCAAAATCACGGTGTTCCTGGAAGGCGCGGACGAGGCGCCCGCCCGCCCCCGGCCGACCAACCCGGTGTACGACGGCACCAGGCCGACCCCCGCGTACGCCATCGTATGCGAGGCGTTCCCCAGGGAGCCCACCTAGTGCCCCGCCCTCCCTTCAGCGACGCACGCGCCCCGCGGCTGGGCCAACCCAGACCTGCCCCCCCCCCTCTCCAGAACCAGGGGTGCCCACCACAGGGGGCAGGTCCTCTGGCAGGAGTGCCCTGGCAACCCCCTGCTCCTCCTCGTCGTCGCGACCCGCGGGGACCCGGAACCGGTCCTGGGGATCAGTCCCACCCAGCTCTATGGGGCAGCACCCGTACCCCGCCCCCCCTCCCGGCGCCCGCGGTGCGGGACGGGGTACACACCTTCCTGCGAACACAGGAGGTCAGCGCCGTTACGGGGGTCCACCTAGTGCGGCTCCCCCCGGCACCACCCGACGACCCCCGGGGGCTCAGGGCCCTGAGCCCCGCCCCAGACTGGGAGCTGTGGCGCGACGCCTGGGCCGCGTGGCTCCCCCGCCTCCCCTCCCAATGACGATGGATGGCCGCCGGCCCCCGCTGGTACGGGGCTGACGCCACAGCCGGCCCCCCACCCCCTCCCCCCCTCCCCCCCGCAGAGCACCGCACGGCACTGCCCACGGCACGACACTGATGCACCCGGAGGGTGTGGGAACGGCGCACCTGCCACCAAGCATGCCTACCAGGATAAAAGTGATGGCAGACGCCGATGGCTCCCCCCTGCGGGACGACTGCCACCACCGCCGGTCCCGCTCCCGCTCCCCCGTCTCCCCGGAGTGGACGGGGGAGACCCCCGCGGAGCGCGAGGAGCGGAGGCTGGCGGAGGCGGCGGTGCTGGTCGGGCCGCCGGCTGGGCAGCTCCGGGCGGCCTCGGTCGACACCGGGCCATCGCCCCAGGAGCCTGAGCCAGCCGAGGTGACCGCCCCGCCGCCCAAGCAGCAAGCCCTGCCGCCCCGCCCCGGGAGGGGGCCCCAGACGCGCGGGAAGCGGAGACCGCAGCCCTAGCGAGCCACGCCGCGCCCCCGACCGCGGCCCCCGGCACGCCGCCGTCACGGGGGGTAGCCCCGGCGCAGGAACCAGGCACATCGCCGAGGGTTGCCGCAGCCGCATAGGGGAGCGGGGAGGGCGCGCGAGGGGTTGCGACCGCGGCCCCAGCGAGCCGCGCCACCGCCTCGGCCGCCTCGGCCACGAAAGCGGGGGAAGGACCCCGCACGGGCCACGGGCGCCTCGCCGGCGGCCGCCGCAGCAGCAGCAGTGGGCAGGGAGGGCGCGAAGTACTCCGGCCACGCCAACCCCACCCACATACACACCAGCCCCCCCAAGCCGTTCCCCCCCAAGCCCTTCCCCCCGGGGCGGACACAGCACGTCCGCCCCCCGGCGCCCGAGCGCTCGCCGCCGGGCGTCACGCTGCCGCAGCTGCAAAGGCAGCAGGACGCCCGGCGCGTGATCCAGGAAGGAGGGGACGGCGCGCAGGCAGAGCTGCGTGCCAGCCACGGGAGCGCGGAGCGGGGGACAGGGGGCGACAGGGGAAGTGCCCCGGAGCACGCGCAAGGAGCGGGCCAGGGCACGCGCGGCAGGGAGCAAGGGCGCAGCAGCGGAGGGAGACAGAGTGCGGGCAGCGGACGGCGCGACTCAGGGCAGGGGGCCGGGAAGGGGCCAGTGCACGGGAAGGGCGCGCAGGGGCGCGGGCAGGGCGCCCAGGTGCAGGGAGCAGAGCGAGGAACGGTGGGCGAGCGGGCTGGCCAGAGCGTGGGTGACAGGGGGCGGGACCCACGGCACGGGCAGGGGGCCGGAAGGGGGCCCAAGGGCAAGGGCAAGGGCGCCACGGGCCCCAAGGGACAGGCGAGACGGGGCATTGGAGCCCGGGGGGGAGGGCGGGTCAAAGGGAGGGGGGCGGGGGGCGGGGCGCCCCCGCAGCCGGACGTGCAGCCGCTGAGGTGCATCCCCCCCGGCATCCAACAGATGCCGGCGCACCACACCCACCACCACCACCACCACCACCACCACCTCTACAAAATCGACCCAGACGCCGGCGAGCTAATCCCCCCCCAACCCCCACGACCCCGGCACCAGCCAGCCCCCCCCGCGCCGAGAGCCGAGCCGGCGCGGATGGCCTCGGCGGGTGGGGGGGGGCGGGGCGCGGCACCGGCGCCGCAGGCACAGGGGCAGCAGGGGGAGCCGGCCCGAGGGGCAGAGGGGGCCCGGCCCTGGGACCGGGACTGGGGCACGGTCCCGGACCCTCGGGGGGATGAGGCCCTCCCCCTGGTGGGTGAGGTGTATGGGTGGTTGAGCTGGGCCAACCAGGGGACCACCAGGGGGTTGAGGAACCGGCCCTTCGATGCCGTGCTCCTCCGGAGGGACGGAGGAAACCAGGAGGTACCCCCGGGGGGTGGCCAGCCCCAGAGGACCACGAGAGGGTTCTCAGGTCAGTGATCCGGGTGGGGTGGCCCGACAGGGGGCCGACGTGGCCGGCCTTCCTGGAAGGAGGAGCGGTGCTCCGCATCACGGACGCGGACGCCAACAACTGGCTCCCCCGGGCCTTGCGCAGCGCCCCCGCCCACTGGCGCTACCGCCGGCGCAACCCGCCGCCGCCACAGCCCCAGCCCCCACACATGCCGCGGCGCAGGTGACGGCCCAGACGGCGGAAGCGAGAAAGTGGGGGGGGGAGCTGGGCCCCCCGAGCCACGCCCCCCCCACGATACGGCGTGACGGAGGAGCGCGCGCCACCTCCCGCGGGAGGAAGGGCGGAGACAACGAGCGTGGGGGGGAAACTACTGCCCCGCAGCCCGCTAACCGCTGACCGCTAACCCTCACGGCCGCCCCCGGCCAGCCAGCGCCGCGCGACGACGGCAAGGGGGAACAAGGGGCCCCAGCGAGGGCCTGCACAAGGGTCCGACTCTAGGTAGAGGGGGGCGGGGGAAGAGTGCGACCCAACAGCCGACGGATGGCCCCCGGGGCCGGGACCGCCAGGACGCCCGCCCTCGGCCGTGAGGGGGCGGCGCCCGGGGACCAGAGGCCCCCCCCCACTCCCCCCCCCCTCCCCCTCAGGCCCAATAGCAGACAGAGGCAGACCGAAGAAACGGCGGCCCCGCACCCCCCCGGAAGAGGCCGCTGCACCCGGGGTGAGGGGGCACCACGGCCGCGGCAAGCGCCCGCACGCCCTGCCCGCTGCCGGCTGGCGGCGGACCGGCGGCACCCAGGACGGCGCAAACAGAGCGGCCTCTTCAGAGGCCGGCCCGGGGAAGACGAGGGCGCGAACCAGGGCGGGGGGGTTCCTCCCCCGCCCCCCCGCCGCACTGACCCATTGGCGGCCGACCGGACCGCGCCCGACGCCCGCGGCCGCCCGGCAACCCCCACGGCACGAGTATACCCCGGGGGGGCACCCCGGAGACAACGGATGGCAGGCAGACGCCCGACGGGGCGGGGGGGCGGGGGGGCGGCCCCCCCTAACCCCCCCCCCCGCTCCCCTCCCCCAGCTTGAGGGCCACAGGAGCGACCCTCCGCCCCCCCAGAGCCGAGGGGACGCCCCCCCTCCCCCAGAAGGGACCGCAACGCGGGGGGGAGGGATGCGGCTGGACCTGCACACCGCGCGCCCCAGCGCCCCCAACCGCCTGCACCCGCAGGGGTCGCGGCTGACAGGCGAGCCCACACCAGCGCGCCGGAGCAGCGCGCGGACGGAGCCTGGGGGCGGCGCACGGCGGCGCACCAGAACAGTATGGAGGCCGCGCCCCCCATGACCCTCCCATGATCACAGCCCACTCAGGGAGAGCAGAGGGGGGGTTCAGGTCTGCAGGGGCCCCCGGGGGAGCGGTCCACGGGCCGCCCCTCATCCCCCCCAGCCCCGGGGCGGCCCCGCGGCCCCGACCGCACGCGCACGCCGGGGGAAAGTGCGGCGCCAACAAGAGGGGGGCCAGGGTGGGGAACCACGGGCCGCCACCCAGAGGGGGAGCAGGGAGGCCGCGGCGCGACCCCCCTCCACCGGCCCGCAAGCCACGGGGGCCCCGGCCCCCACCCCCCGAGGCAGGGGGGATGGTCCCCCCTCCCCCCGCCGAAGAGAGGAGACGGAGCGCGGCCCGCCCCCCTGCCCCAGCCGCCGGCTCCCACAGGAACCGCGGGGAACAAGCGAGCCCGCGCCAACGCGCCAGGACGCCGCACAGATCGCGCCCAGTGAAGGCGGGCGAGCACGAACCGGAGTGGTATGGGGGGCCACGCCCCCCATGGACAGAACGACGCCAGTGACAACCGCTTTGTTGCCTGCCCAGGGGAGGCAGAGGGACGGAACAAGGCGGAGCGACCCCCCGCCCTACAGGCCCCCTCCGGCCGCACAAGAGGGGGGCACGGCGCACGGGCCGCCCCCCCCCCCCAGCCCGCCCCCCGGCACACGAATGTCACGGACCCGCCCCACAGGGGGCGCACAGCCCCAAGCCAAGTAGGGGGACGGCCCCCCACCACCCCCGCGGCACGCAGCCCCCACAGGGCGTGCAGGCCAAGGGGACAGTGTAGGGCCCCCACACCCACACGCCCGCGCCCACAGCACGTGGGTAGCGGACCCCAACAGCCCGCCCAGTGGGCGGGCAGTCGGGGGAGGGGGAGCGCCTGACCCCAGACGCCCTTCGCAACAGTGGAAGGCACATCCCCCGGGGACGCCCTTCCGCCACCCCCACAACCCGAAGCCAAGTAGCGGGAAACCGGAACCGGACCGGGGCAGGACACGCGGAGGGGGACAGACCACGCCGAACGGCCCTACCAGCGCCCAGTGCCTGGACCGCGCGAGGTGTGCACGCCACACCACCCAGGGGGGGGGGAGCGGACGCCGCGGGAGCGCGAGCGCACACACACGCAAAGGGCAGGCGGGAACTACTCGAAGGGCAACCGGACCGAGCTCGCGGAACGCACAGACCGCGTGGAGTGGCGCACCAGCGAGCGAGGGTAAGGGACACCCGGACGGGACGGCCCGCCACACGCAGCGCGGGACACGCGGGGCGGGAAGGGGGAAACGGGAGAGACACAACACCAGGTACCGGCCCGAACCCCCCGAACCGGCCGCGAGCGCCGCGCACACACAGACGGGGCACTGCACCCGCCAAGGCAGTAGTGGCGCACTGCGCCACGCCCCAACTCCTAGGCTAGGCAGCCTCCGCGCCAGCCCAAGGGGGTCCAACTGGCGACAGGCCAGTAGCAAGGGCCCGGCGGCGCCGGCGCCCCGGGCGACCACGCATTAGGGGGGCGACGCGGTGGGTAAGCGCCCGCAGCTACTGCTGCGAATTGATGCACTGACCGGGGTGTGGCGAAACGGGGAGGCCGGAGAGGGACGGGGCTCCGAGCCCTGTGAACCCGGGGGACTCCGCCACCAGGCAGGAGGTGCGTCTTGGAGGGCCCCCCACTAGGACCCGGTGGGGAGGATATCACCTGGCCCAACTAGGTGGCCCCCCGTCTAGTACCCGCAAAATCAAACCTCAAACCCCAAACCCATCTGCCGTCCTTGTAAAAATACTTTCTGCTCGTGAGGACTTATTTGTTGCAGAGTGTCCATTACCCGCAGCATAATTGTCGTAGAAATCCATTTGACACACGTGCTTTGCAACGCCAGCGGGGGCAGGTCCTTTGGGCACTCAGCCCCAGCAAACTTCAGCAGGCACCGCATCAGCGAAGTCGCCCATTCTTGTGGCAACCCCCCCCCCTGCGCAGAAACAGTACCATTGCCTGGTAGAGTTTGGGTATAAAAACTTCTGGGAAAGCTTGATACACCTCTGCTGGCAACCCATGCATACCACGTACGGACCCCCGTTTTAGGCGCTCCAACGCCGTTCCTACTAGCTCCTCGGACAGCTCCCTAAACAGTAACGGTATAGCGCGCCGCACCCGCTCAGGGAAGGGCAGTGATGAGATGTACCGCTATCACTCCTCCAGCGTGCCCCCCCCTCCCCCCATCAACCCGCTCTAGTAGGCATGCAAGGCCCGGGCAACACCTTTACTTGACTCCTGTACCACCCCCCTGCTGTCGCTCACCCGCTGCAAATACTGCCGATGACTGAATTGCCTAACCATCTCATGAATGCGCTTATGTCTCCCCCAGGCCTGCTTGGCTCGAGCCTCTTGGGGTTGCAGCTGTGCCCGTAGACGCGTGAGCATGCGCTCCTCAAACTCCTCTCGCTTTTCCTGCGCCTGCAGCCGCACCAGGCGCTGATACGCCGACGCGACTGTCGCTTCCTCGTATCCCAAGTTCTGCAGAAGCTCCCACGCCCCTGGCGCCAAACGCAAAGGTGTGCTCTCACGCACGAGGGCTTGCAGCTCCGTGAAGCCCGAAGAAGGATTCTCCCTGCGCCAACATCCCGCAAACTCACGCAACAAACTCCGCACGCCATCCCACCATGACTCAATTCGGCCAGATACATGGCTGTGGGCCTCCGGAACCCCTCGCAACGCTGCCGCCGCATACGCCCAGGCGTTGCTTGGACACGGGTGGTGGGGGTAATGCTTGCTGATGCCATTGTACCTATGTGCGGGCCAGCCATGTCCATGGTACAGTGGGTGGACGGACTTTAATTCCATTGGACCAGATTGTAATTCGGTGCAAGGCCCGACCGAAAACAAAACAGGTCAGCCGAGGTCTGATGGCAGATTTTGGACGTTGCTGGATTGGAATCGCGCTGTGTCGAGAAAAGCCGAGGTCTGATTGTTGCACATTCTGCTTGATATTGCTTCGGCGTGGCAGATTCTAGTGCTATATATCAACCTGACTCCATGCACCCGACTCCATGCATCAGACTTTGTGATGTTTGGTGCATCAAATACCACAACTGTCCACAACCTCTTATCCGGGCAGTAGGGGGGATATGGACGTGCTGTGTGCAAAGATCGTTGATGAATGGTAATACCGTATGGGTCCTGCAGCAATCCTTGAGACGCCTGCGGGCGGTCTTTTTTTTTCCGTGGGCCAGACCAAGATGGGCTGGCGTAGCCTGCTCACTGTATGGCACTCAAGATAACTTCTCGGGATCAGGGTTCAGTAGTGAATCTGACACGTAATGAGGATGAGCTCACTCTGATACCAGATTATGCAGCGGGAAACTGTCGCGCCCTTCAGACGCCCGCTGACCATTATCCAACGTCTGCAGTACACACGCAGTTGGCACACCTGATGAGCCCAATCTCCTTCCACTTGTCGCCCCAGTGGATGTGCAGCGTGATCAAGTTGACAGGGGCTCCCTTGGCGCCAAAGACGGCGCCGCTGGCCTGTTCCGAGCGCTGCAGCAGCCGCTCCGGCAGCGGTCAGAACAGGTAGGTAGGTAGGTATCTTCAGCAGCTCGGGATGCCTCCTTTGACATTGCAGGAAGAAGGTCTTACCAAGGTGACGTCCTGTCCCTCCCACTGCCCTATGTCAGGTGCCTCTTGAGCCGCTCCCGCATGTGCTTGGGAAGGCATTGTCGCGGCCACCCGGTCCATGTGTCCCAGGTGGGAGGGTGTCCCCACATGTGTCCATGGGTAGGGCCACATGCCCCCTCCTTTGGGCGGCAGCTCTTGGTGCTGCCCAGCCGTGTGGAGTATCTCTCACCACAAGGGGTATTGCTCCCGCTAGTCTACGGTACGACCGCCTCACCCTTGTTGTTTGAGTTGCGGGGCCACTCTGCTTGGCAGGTGACCCCCTCCTGGACTGTGTACCGGCTCGCCTGTCACTGGTTGCTTCCATGGCTCCGGGTGACGTTTGCCATGGTCCCTGATGCAGCCTGGCCGGGCTCCGACCAGTGGCCTTGGAGTACCGCTCCTGCCACTGGCCCGGTGGGTCGGCTGGGTTGCCCCAGTGCGTCCGACCCATGGGGTATTGGTTCTTTCTTGTCCCTCGGCCGCCCTACGTGTGTGCAGTGTCCTGGGCTGCTTGGCTCCTGTTCACCGGTGTGCCCGCGCGGTTTGCTGTGTTGTGTCTGTGGTGTCCTGGGCCACTTGGCTCCTGTTCACCGGTGTGCTCGCTCGGTGTGTTGTGTTGCGTGTGCGGTGTCCTGGGCCACTTGGCTCCCGTTCACCGGTGTGCGCGCTGTGTGCGGTGCGCGTGTGCCATGGGTGGTTGTGTCCCTCTTCCTCCACCGCTAATTTTCTTTTTTTTTTTTGGAAGAAAAAAGAAAAACAGGGGCGCGCGTACACTGCAAGCACAGGCACGGGCAGCTGGTGCGGCGGTGCAATAGTGTTGTGTCCTCTGGCCTGTGTCGTCGGTGCTGTGGCGGCGGTCGCGCCCCAGGGGTGCGGCTCGCGCGTCCTGATGTACACGGGCTTGGGTCAGGGTGGGTTTGGTGAGGTGTCTCTTTGCTTCTGGAGCTGGCTGGTTAGGCGGCTGTGTGGGCTGTGGGTGTGGGCTGTGGTTACGTTGTTCCCTCGGCGGGCCTGGTTAGGAGTCAAGGGTTAGCGGTTTCGGGGTGTGGCTCGGGTTTGATTTGTGTTTGGGTTTTGGCTCAGTTAGGCGGTTGCGACGGTAGCGGGCCTGGGTTCGGTGCCTTTGGGCGTAGTGGTGCCCGTTGTCGTGTGCGTTGGCGTCCTTCGGCGTCCGGTTCTTCTGGTGACTTCCGGGCGGGGCCTGGCGTGGCGCCCCGTGGTGGTGGTTTGCTGGGTAACGTGGTTAGGTGGCGGCGCCGCTGGACGGGGGGTCAGGCGCGTCGTGTTGTGTGGTGCGCAGGGCTCCTGGGGTGCTGTGGGTGCCGCCGGCGTCGGTGCGCCGACGCTTGTGGGGTGGTGAGGGGGTGTGTTTGTGCGGGGCTGGGCTTTGGGTGATCTCCCACAGGCGGATGCCGTCTCGCTGTGTCTCCTGGAGGGTCTCCCGCAGGCGCCTAAGGACATACGGGTGGTCCTGGGGCGCGGGGAGGTTGCAGGGGTGGACTCCCAGGGGTTGGAGCGCATCGGCCAGCATGGCTTCCCATGCGGCCTGCGGCATCCACCCCCCCGCCGGCCGGAGGCGGCAGTTCTCCACCGACCCCTTGCGGGGCCGATGGACCTGGCCCTCGAGGGAGGGCTCTCCCCGGGCCCACTTTCGCAGCTCCCAGAGCTGCGTGTGGGTCCAGCGCTGCCACCACTGTCCCTGGGCGGGCCTGCGGTCTTGGGCGGAGGAGTGGGCGCTGGGTGGGTGTGACGGGGTCGTGGGGACCGGTGACGGTTGCGGGCCTGGGGGATTCCTCGTAGTCCTGTTCCGTGGGGGTGCGCGGGGAGTGGGGGCGCGCGCGGATGTGGACCCGCGGGTGTGCGCGCACGGTCTCCGCCTCGGGGTTGGGCGGGGACTCGCGGCGGCGGCGGTAGTGGGGCACGCGCTGCATGTGGGCTGTCATCGAGGGTTGGTAGGGGGGCGGGGACGCTGCTGGCGGAACCTGGCGTCGTTCTGGCCTGGTCGGGGGCGGTCCGTGGGCCTGGGGTGCGGGCTTTGAGAGGTGGCGGGACGAGGTGCGTCGTGCTTCGGCCGCAGCGCGCTCCGCTGTGAAGGTGGTGGCGGCGGCGTCGATGACGGTGGGGGGGCGCCGTGCTGGGCGCTGCTGCCTCCGGGCCTGGGACGGCTGGGGCCGAATGTCATAGAGGACGTCCTCGGGGGGCCGGGCTCGCGCTGCCGTCGTGGCGCCGGGTTTGGACTTGGGTTTGGGCTTGGCTGCGGGTTGCGGTCGTGGCGCGCTGACGGGTTTGGGTGGCTGTTTGGC